>JAQNCA010000004.1:3774557-3799938 GCA_029783725.1 Acanthurus tractus
CACACACACACACACACACACACACACACACACACACACACACACACACACACACACACACACACATATTGCCAAAACATAATGTGATAAAATGCTTCATTGCTAATTTTGCACACAGCCTCATTCATGCTTCTGGGGCATCTGCAGTCTTGTGATTTGCACATGGATCATTTAATCTCTAGTGTTAGCATGCTAACATGCATAGAGTGTGACACACAACAGAAAGGCTGAATGTAGATGACAGCAGACATGCACAAAAACATAATGGCAGCAGAGTTTTTAGAAATGCTCTGCAGTCTGTAAAGTGTGAACTTGCCTGAATGGCCCATAAAGTTTTGAGTGAACTTGATTGACTGGTTTGAGGAGGAGGCCAGGAGCTGCTTGTGCAAGAACCAAAACCGACTAATTCCTCTTGATGCACTCTTGATTAATTCACTTTTGGTAATGATAGCAATGATGTGCCTCATCTACGACTTTAATTACAGAGATAAAACGTTTTTTTTTTACCCCAAATGTTATTAAATGATGTACTTCAGTAGTATTTTGCTGCAGTGCATACACAATGGACTTCAGCCACCATTACATTGGTCTTTGGACTCGAAAATAACTTAAATTCATGATTTCTGCTGTAAGTTGAACTATAAGTTCCAAGCACTTGGTATTTTCACTCTCAAAAGAGGTGAGAAGCTGTCCATCATAAACAGCAACTGTCCCTTTAATCTTCAATGATGTCAGATTGTTTTGCTAAGAGTTGGAGAATCAGACCATGAATAGAAAGAGACAAGAGGAAACGTTGCGTGTTTGTGATTATTCGAGAAGAGAGAATAAGAAATCATAGTGAGCCGGCGGTCAATATCAACCGTGCGGGACGGATAAAGTCTGCAGCTGAAGGCAAACAGAGTCACTCTGGATGAGCATGTTAGAAAATAAGGCTGGACCAAAGTGAAGAGTCACTTAGAAACATAACAAATGGCTCCTGTAGGCAGTGTAGCTGGTGATTGTGAATTATTTAAAATGTGATATTCAGCTAAAGGTGCTGAGTTTACTAGGTCGAGGCTGTCTTGTCCAATACACACTCATCTTGAACGAGTGCACACAGGCATATGGAAAAAAAAACCAACATAATATGATAGGAGAATTTGTACTTCAGGCTTGTTTCAGATGGATTCACACATGTAAAAACCCAGATGTGTGTGTTAGCCGGAGGGTTTTTTCTACAGTTTTTGTTTGCCACTTTAGGTGTGTTTCAAATGGGTGGAGCTTTTAGAAAAGCCAAGAGCCTCATAAATGCATTATCACTCGGATGGCAAACGCTGAAGGCTCCACTGAATCCATCCGAGGTGAGAGAGTGAGTGTGTGTGTGTGTGTGTGTGTGTGTGTGTAGGAAGAGCTAGGGGTGTATTAGTGTATTAGAAGCAAAGTAATGGAATGCTATATGAAGGTCTCTGCCTGTGCGTTGTAACATCTTTTCAGAGTTGACTGAACACACACACACTTACACATCCACTCCCTCCATGACTACATGCATGAACACACAACGCGTCTGCATATACCTGCATGCTCGTAGTCATGGACAGTCTGACCCTGATACACCTGCTCAGCCTCACTTATCTGAATCTCTGACACGCACACGCAAAGTTGAGTGGCTTTTCTTCCCCATCATGACCAGAATTCTCTATTGACACATTTTAATATTTAACGGGTTGTCTATTTTTAGATACCTACTGAAGCATGCACGATCTGCTACACACACACACACACACACACACACAAACAAGTAAAGCTGCATGTACGGTTCCAGAATGGTTGTGTATGAAAATCCACACATACAAATTTACATACACACTGGCAAGCATCGCCAGCTCGAAGCATGAAGACACTCTGTTGAACTCTGCGCTTTGTGCATCTATCTGCTGAGCTACTTGAGTTAAAGGGGTGGATTCTGCTATTATGTGTGTGTGTGTGTGTGTGTGTTAGTGTGTGACATATTTTTGTGCACATATCTCATTTAGTATAATGCTTCTAATACTACGCGTATGCATTTGGCTGTGTGTCCATATGCTTGTGTGCCAAATGAAAATTTTCAACCAATGGGTCCTTTTATGTATCTTTTTTTAATCACAATAAAAAATACAAACTGATCTCTTTCTGGCAGACTCAACGTTCTTAATCGTCTCTGAGACAATGGGTCCTTGATTTCAGAGGCAGACGAAGGCAGTTTTCATGTTTCTAGCCTGCAACTGCCAATATTCCCACCTGAAATGACAATAGCCACCAGCAGATATGATCAGCTGTAGCTAGCTGTGTCGTTAATTCAACAAATTTTTGGCTTCTAGAGTTAGTTGAAAATACTGGTGCTGGTTGACTTTTTAACTTCTGCAGCTGATTTTGAGATAGGAATCCTATAAAGAGTTTAAAAACATGCACTTAATGGCTACTTGTACATGATGACGGGATGATAATACAGGAGAAATAAAAGTGTTGGGCACATATATCACTGTTTTTGGTATCACCGGCTTGAGTTCGTGGAGAGTAAACTCATAGTCAAAAGCAATAAAGAGAAAGGCAGATCCTAAAGCTTAAAACGGCTGCAGCACAGTGCTGAAATACAATACAAAGGATGTGAAATTAGTTTTTCTTTACATTTTTTAATGCCACAAACTAATAAAGACTTACTCCTTGACCTTAGAAGCAATGCAGCAGAAAGATAATTAGCCTGAAATGCTAAGTATCTCTCTTTCTCTTCCAATATCCAGGCAAGGGGATTTGGAAAAAGGTCAGCTGAAGCTACATTATTTCGGTCCTGTTGCTACATCTCTTGCCAATCTGTCTCTGTCACTCATTCTGGCTTGTTTCTTCTACATCTTTCTGTTTGTCTCTTGCTTGTTTTAGTTTTTTTTCAGTTGCATAACTGTTACTTAAACTAAAAAATTACCATTCCTAGTGCTGCATGCATGTGTGTGTCTCTCTGGGTGCTTAACATGTTTGCATAAACAGCTCATGAATGCAGACCTGTACATTTTTCTTATTTTTCATGCCTGATGATTAAATATGCCTCCTGTGTAATTAAATATGTATGCCTGTCTATGTGCACACATTTATGGCTTTATGTGCCTTTGCCGTATGTTTGCATGTGTGTATGTTTGTGCCCCTCCCCTCGGTGCTCTGTGAACAGCAGGCCAGCTGACACCTCAGTGAGGATGGATTAGCATATCAAACTACTGGCATGGCTCTGCATGTCTCCTGACAGCTACCTCTCTCCCATGGGGTCGACTATACAGGAGACATGGGTATCATCCCTGAGACCAAATGAAAAAAGATGAGAGCGGAGCGGAGAGGCACTGGGAGTTGTTCAGGATCGCACTGAGAGCTTTTAAGGCCCTGCCACACCAAACCTGCATCAAAGAACCAGCAGCAATGCAAATTGGCTGTTGCCTCACATCGCCTTGCCTGTGTTTTAGCCAAAAGTAACACTTGAAAAAAACTGCAAAGAACACAACAACAGTCAAATAGCATGAATGTCCAGCACCTGCATTGGAGATAACTGTCCAGACCACAAGGTGAAGTTGCTTTGCATTCGTTACATATAAGGAGATAACAGGAATGCAGATGAAGCGGCACTTAAAAATTCCCCTGTTCTCTTTCCTACCAATTAGAAGATTTTGTCCCATATAACGTTGTGTAACCTTCACTGCCTCTAATCAGGTCTGATAAATAACTGCAAATATCATTGGTGTTTTTAGCCCTCAGTGTTTTGGTTTTGAAAGAAGGGAGGAGAGGAGATATGGCGAAACATCATCAGCTAAGCAAGCAGAGGTTTTCCATAGAAAAGCTCTAAAAATACAACAACAACAACAACAACAAAACAAAAACCAGTCAGGAGTCTGGCTGTTGTATACCAAAGAGCCAGATAGGCTATGTATCTCCCAAAAAAGTTCATGAGAGCCAAATCATAGCAGGAAGACAAGTTGACTAAAACATGATTCCAAATAAATGTTGTTTCAAGTCTGTTGGATGTTCAAACAAACACTTTTTTGCGAACATTTTGTCCATATGAACTTTATGATGTACATAACAAACCCCTGTTGTGTTTACAGTCCGAGGGGAACAAACTGAGGCATGTCGCTTGTGAAGTTTCACAAGCAGAACTATTGTTTCCCTGTAGTGCAGCTTGCTTGGGCAGGCTTTACGACTCACAGCAACCTGCCTGTAGTGTTGTCGCAGGGACAGCAGTGGCAGATAATGGCAAACACGGAATATTGTATAATCACCCAAAATAATTGTTTTGTTTTCATTATTTCCTAAATCACATTTTTTGTGAGTTTTTGTTGTGGCCACTGTAGTTTCTTTGACATGCTGGGAGGGGCAGGTTGAGGGGGCAAATGTACAAGTGAAGTGTCAAGTGAAATTTGCAATTTCACTGTTTTTTGACACAAAAATCAAACACACTTAATCTTGTCCCATTAATACCAATTTAAAGAAATCATATAGGTTATCTTTTAAGTTTGCAAAATTTACTTGGGCTTGTCTTTTTAATTATGGCCTATTGGTTCAGAGGCTGAAAATCCAGATAAAAATCTTGCATTGCACAGAAAAGGGAAATTACTCAAAAATTTAAAGCATGTTTGTCATAAAGAAGTTTGGATGAGCGCAGACACTCACTATGGCTTCAGAGATGGAGAAAATATTTGTAAACCATGTAAAATCATACCCCTTTAGAACAGACAAGTGGTGTAGATCTCCCACATTTCTACTCATATGCATTACAAATATACTTCAAATGATTTTATTTCCTTAAGTATGGCCTTTATAAATGTGCTGAAATCAAATTAAAGACAACATTTTGTTCAGGCTTTGAGTAGAACATGCTAATCAGAGAAAGTATTTGAGTGAACAAAGCGAACTCACAGGCTTGATTAAATTTAAAAATGGACCTAGATGTATTCTCTTTGCCATTTATTGGAAAAACTGAACCCAATCTGCTTAATGTCATGGTGCTATCTAGTGTTATACTGTAGTGCAGGCTGGCTTTGTAAAGACCATTTGTTTAGTGAAGTCACACATGTTCAACAAGCTAATCAGCCAAAACCTGGAAACTCAAGCCTTGCAGAATATCTGTCCTCACCAGCCTTTGATTACATTTCACCAATTCACTTCTAAGCTTTATTTCTTGGCAAGTACCAGGAGAAATTGTTTTTTTCTCATTTTTCTTAACAAAAAACTCCAAATCGTAATAATGGCCTTACTGTCTCCCACAGATGTGTCCTGCGAGTCCAAGATGCCTGACTCCTGCAGTGATCGGATGCAGGAGTCCACCAGCTCCAGGCCTGTTGTCAGTTCTTCCTCTATGTCCTTCTGTCCATCTACATGTGCACAAACCAGATGGGATCGAACATTAGTAAAGACAAAGACACAGCTTGTTTTCCCACAGATTTCTTCCTGATTGTTCCTCCATACCTGAACACTGCGGTATGGGACACAAATCACAATTGGGGCTGGATTAACCCAATAAAAATGAGCTTTGGACTCTCCTGACCTTGCGACTATACATGGCAGCTTCACTATACTTTGCCTGGAGCACCAGATACTGACCGGGGATACTAACTATCCAACCAAGTTTGCAGCATGTGGCTTTAAATTGTGTATTAAAGATGATTTGCCTTGTTAATGCTTTATGAACACCAAGAATAAAGTCTGTTTGAATCTAATTGACACAATTTGTTTCATAAATTACAGTTCATCAAAAATTTCAAGGTAAACATTCCCAAAAGGATATAAAGGTTCAAGAGAGTGGCTATACTAACTTGGTTGGTTTCCACCACAGGACACAAAAATGCTCAAAAAAAAAAAACAAAAAAAAAAAACCCTATACTAATTATTCATGCTTGCACAAGAAAGAAAGGAGCCACAGGGTCAATGACAATATTTCACACCAAAATACTGTAGAACCTCCATTTGGTATCATAAACCTTGTGTAATTTTCTCTAACTTTTCTCTATTCATTTATTACAGATACAGAGTTACTGTGTCCTGAGAACCTGTGAGCATGCTTGCAAAAACAAAAACCGCTGGCTGATTGCTGACCTTATTCTGAAAATAACTATGTATCACACTTGCTGAACGAACCCTAAAGCAAGAGTGAAAACCAGGCAACAACAGCCAAAGCTTAAAATGGATCCAACTACATTTTTTACAAAGGGTCCCTCCAAAACACAGGGCCTTCAGATTGGTTAATAGTCCACGACGTCATCATTTGGGCAAATGTAGTGAAATTGCATCATATATCCTTAAACAAATTTTATTTCATTTGTACTTTATCAGCTAACCACAAATCAGACAAACCTGTTAAATGCCCTGCTGGTTAGTAATCCACACACTTTTTTTCCGTCCTCTTTACAATTAGATCTTAGATTAATGTGTCAGGGTTAACCTCAGGTCAAGGTTAAAAACCCAACTAATAATCCAGCAACAAATCTCATGGGATCTCAGTCCATAGAGAAACGCCTTTCACTTAGATGTACTGGGCTGTTAGTCTGTCAGAGAGAGGCTGATAACATGCCCGGTGTCTTCAAGTTAGAGAGGGCTGCCAAGGAGGATAAAACCTTACAAATGAGTCTGAGGAGCAACATTAATCTCTTATCGAAAGAGAGCTGGTAATAGTAGAGGCCTTAGTGAGTGGATTTAGGAGGCTGATTTTATTGACTTGGACTGATGCAATTGCAGACTGATGATGTTGATACTGCTGGTGAAACATTTCCAGAGCTGTCTGTGGCATTACGCAGGATTTACTCTCACCCTCACACATACAAGGCAAAACTCATTTTTTTTAACCTGCTTGATCCTGATGTAATGAGTTTTTAATGATTTGTGAGTGATGAGGAGATCAAAAGGTCTGATTGGAGCGAGGGACTGTTTTTTTTTACTTTTCTTTTGTGTGACAGCGTAAATTTAGTCTCTCTGAGGCTGAGTGGTCAGGCTTCGGTGCAACAGATGGATGAAGAGTCCGGCACACACTGAAAGGCTTTGGTATGATACTTTTGACCACAATCCTTCAGTCATTTCTTTGTTGTCAGAGGTCACCAACCCTGCGCTCAGATAATCAATCTCCTCTCAACACCCTATACATCTCAACATGACTGACAAAGAGGGAGAGGGGGGGAGCAAAGTGCTGTGAAATGGGTGTTTCTTTCACGAAAATGCCATCAAAGAAGTTGTCAGCCAGGAGAGGTGTCTTCATTTGACTTTCAAATTATCGTAAGGCCTCACGCTTATTGATTCTTGTTTCCTCCTTTATGGAAAACAGCTCCAATCTGGCTCTCCAAACAGGTTAAACTAAATGCTGAGAATTGTTTGTAAATGCTGTTTGACCTTTACTCAGTTGTCAGAAAGGGTGGGTAACTATGAGGGAATTTAAGAGACAGGTGGTTTTTTGTTGGAAAAAGGCCTTTTTCTACCCTTGTTTCTGTGCAGAGAAGCAGATTAGCCAAGCATTTCTACCACTAGAGCCACCACAGCTCTTGTACAGGATTGCATCAATACAGTGTAAGTGCATGATGGAGGAGTTTTACAATGGATACAACTGTAATAAGCACTGTCAGCAATGCGCAGGGCTGAATGCAAACAATAGAGGACCAGACAAAAGTACTTTGAGTGTTTAAAAAGGAAATATTACCTTGGTTGTTCCAGCGAAATTTCTCATCTGTTGAACTGCAAGAGACAAAAAAAAGGAAATGGGGTTAGAAATGTTAAGAAATAAGAAGTTTTTACATTGCCGCACTAGCAGGACAGATTTACAGCGTAGCAATATTACCGTCAGGCTTACATGAAAAATAAGAAAACGAAAGAATACATAGGTTTGAAGAGCTTTATATCACTGTATGTTGTCCTGTAAAAACAAAACAAAAAAGATATCTCAATTTGCAAAATTTTGATGTTTTATAGTCAGCTGAGGGGAGGTGAACAACAAAGTCCTGAGGCTTAGTAAAATTCTTCACACGGGATGAAGGTCCTTATCACAACCAGTAAGATCCACACTCCAAAATACATTGTTGTCAAGCTAAAATCTAGGCTGTTTTTTGAAGTTTCTTTTGGATAAACAAGTATTTTATCCAACAGAAGTGTTGTCCTGTCATAGAAAAGATTTTAGGGAGCACAAAGGGCTTTGAGATAAAAAATGTCTCTGAAAGGGCAGTGAGATGCTGCTGAGAAAGAGAAAAAACATCAGTTCAAATCAGGCTGGAAAATATTATTTACTCAGGAAAGAGTAACAAAAATATGACGGTACACAAAAACAAAAAATAGCAATACACTAATGTGGTGATGTGCATTGACCATATAAGATACAAATGCCTCCATGATGTAAGCCAGTGTCAGTGTCCTTGAGAGATCAATGGGTTCTTTTCCGTTCATAGTTAGTCCTGTAATTGGCTGTGCTGAATAAATCTGAAGCACTCCACAGCTTCTTTGCTTCCAAAATAAAACAGAGGTTCAATTTGATTGTAACTACTTGCTGTTAAAATGCATACAGCTCATTTACCATTTCCAAAAAAACTTCCTCATTGAAAGCAAAAATGATTTGTGAACCTTGCAAGACAATCACAAATGCTGAAATAAAACTCAGTTGTAAAGCATAATGACATGTAACATTTAAGTACTTTGTTGTAAATTTGTCACTCATTCTAACCAACATTAACCTTCAAACTGATGTTTGATATCGTTTAAGTTATAGCTCTTCACTTGCCTGCTTATCTTTTCCTACAAGTAAACAAATGGCAGCTGTTGACAATAATAGTGAACCATTAAATAGCTAAAAAGGGAGCTTGACATGATTCCCAAATCCTACCCCTGTTCACACTTTATACTTATATCAAAATGTGTAGAGAGTGTAGCTACCTAAACCTACTTACAATACTTACAACCTACAATGTCTGAGTCACTTACCAAAAAACTTACAAAAAGTGTTTCTGAAGTACACAGTATTGTTAATATTACACTTGATGTCACAATGAAGACTATAACACTCATTAACACACTGACAGATATCATCGCCTTTTTGTAATTAGAATTTTTGTCAGGTTTATAAAACAGAACCAACATA
Organism: Acanthurus tractus; assembly: GCA_029783725.1. Lineage (NCBI taxonomy): Eukaryota > Metazoa > Chordata > Actinopteri > Acanthuriformes > Acanthuridae > Acanthurus > Acanthurus tractus. The sequence goes on from JAQNCA010000004.1 coordinate 3,783,655, forward strand.
GAAAATGTTACAAAAAAAAAATTCAGTATGCCAAAAGAGATACACAGAACAAAATACAAAGTAGCAACACAAGGTAACAAAAATACATAAATACATAAACAGAAATTAGCACAAACTGATAGAGACACAGGGACACGGGACCAGGAAGCAGAAACAGACTGTCAAACGGCAGAAAAAGAGACAGACAGAGACAGGTGAAACTCATTAGTAATCTAATAGGTTGGGGAAGCAACAAAACCAGGAAGTTACAGCAAAAGCTTGACAGAAAAAAACATAAAAATAACACAGGAACTGAACTCAAAAATGCGAACCATGACAATTTCCAATTGCTGCACAATTTACTGCCTATCTTTCATAAGCAACATCATTATCATACATACTTCTCTCAAATCATTTTCAGACAATTGCACAGTTGTAAAAACTGCTTGATTAGGTTTCTGAAAAGCTTAAAATAATCAAGTTCACCCTGCCAAGTGTGAGACCCTTATTTTCTTTGTCTTATTAGCATCACATGTACAGAAAATAGAGGGATAAAGATTCAAACTCTGCTCTTGTGTTTAATGAGTTTGCATGTCAGCAAGAAGAAATGCAGGCTTGTGCACTGGTAAGCTGTAAACCCTAAATAAAACCTGCTACTGTCTGAATTTTTATCGCTTTTTTTGCAAGATAAACTATCACACCACATTGTTTCACTCAACTGGCTAAAGCTGTTGACAGGACAGTCAATACAATCAATCCCAGCAGGCAGACATTAGCCAGCATGCAACAACACAAGTCACATAACTATATATGTTCGACTCAGGCACGATACAGTTCAAATTAATTAGCTGCTTACTCTGCCAAGTTTATCGAGGCAGAACAGTGTGACTTCAATTAATACCAAAGTCCTCCCAACACACTCCCAACAGTTTGAGACACTTTACACAAAAGATTCACCACTCGTTTGTTTTGTGATGATTTTTTATCAGCTAATTTGAATTTTCCCAGTGTTCTCTCCACTTTTAAAGCCTGTCAAATCCAAAAGTCTCAAATATGGCATCTGACTGCTTTTTTGTTTATAAGCTTTATATGAAGCTTATACAAGCAGATGATAGCTCAGCTTAGCTAGGCTACCAACAGAGAAGTAGCGGGATGTGTCTGTTTGTCTAAAAACTTCTGCTGCAAACTACCAGCACTTTTGAAAGTACCTATAGAACTAGAGTTGCCACCCATTCAGTTTTTCTCAGAATTGTTCTTTTTTTTCACCAGCTGTCCCGGGAAAATAAAAATCTCTCCAGGGACACAATTTGTCCCGTTTTTGGGGGAAAATGCAAAAACCTCATTTGATTTCCTTCGTTCCGTAGTCTAGAAAGGTCCCCAATGCTTCTGTGGCTATTCAAAGTTGTCTGTGTTTTCTCCCCGTCCACGCGTACATCACACACGCGCAGCTCTAGGGAGGGAAACTTGACTGAAGTCCGCGTGAAGGTCTTCTCTTCACCCTTTGAAATGGAAGGAGAGACAACTGACGAGGAATGAGATGGAGCAAATACATGCAAGTCACCAGCGCGAAAAAAACGATATACTAGTTACAATCCTGACCGGGCGACACTGTCAGACTTTGAATGGGTACGGCCGACCCAGGGAGATATTTTTTCCACCACTTGCGGCGAAAATCTCCAAAAAATATGAAGGGAAAACTACATTGGAAATCCATGCAAAAACAAAACAGCGTCAAGCTGTGGTATCAAACGAACAAAAACAGGCAGCCATTGCATCTTTTATGGCCAAAAAAGGTTCACCAGAAGAGGACAAGATGCAGCGGCAGAGCTTACCAGTGTGTACCATGGAGTGAAACACGGCCCCTGCTACGTTTCAAAGGATTGTGGCAAATGCAAAGATCTTTAATGATTATGCTATTGCCACAAAAATGTCATCTAGAAGAACAAAGAGTGAGGCTTTAGTTCAAAATGTCCTGTTTCCTTACAGTCAGGACCATTTAGCCACAGAACTGCAAGATGCACCTTTTTTTTCAGTTTTGATGCATCAAACTCGGGCAACGCAAAACGTTAAAGGGCGTTAAACATGGGCTGCTGGAATTTTAAGAGGACCCCGGTGAAACTAGCAGTGCTATCCGTGAGCAAATTGTGAATATCACAGAAAAAATGGCCTGCGTGTTAGTCAGATTAGTGCATATGGAGCTGACAATGCATCTGTGAATTTTGGCAAGCATAACTCAGTTTTCCAAAAACTGAAAGAAGTCAATCCACCCATCGTGAAGGAAAACTGCAAATGTCACTTGATCCATGACACCTTAAAAAAATGCAAACAGAATTCTCAGTGCCGCAGGTTAAGATGCTGAAGCTATTGCCTTAAAAATCTACAGCGAATTCTCATACTCAGCTAAAAGAGCAGATTATCTGGAGGAGTTTTGCGAGTTTACTTAAGTACAGTATAAAGAAATACTGAGGCATGTTCCAACCTGTTGGCTTTCTCTGTTGCCTGCAATTCAGCGAGTCTTGGAGTGTTGGCCTACCCTGAAGTGTTACTTTCTGTCCCTGGGAAAGGAGGACTGTCCTGACAGTATTTGGAGGGTTATGTTTGAAAGTGCTGCTGAAGTGCTGCATTGTCACCTCATTGCTGACAGCAGCAATGAGGTGACAATGTCTGAGTGTGTCCTGCTGTTTCTGTGCAATGCCATGCAAGAGTTTCACTGCGCAGTTCTGAAGTTGGAAAATGAGAGTGCTACGACAGGTTCTATGGTCATAACACAAAGCAAGCAACCCGAAAACTGAGTTCAAGAGAACAAACAAAGTTCACAACACTGGCTGACCGCTCCTTTGAAAAGGCTGTTCTGTACCTTGAGGCTTACTTTGATTTTGATGATCCAGTTTTGTCTCACACTAGCTGTCTGCATCTGAGTGGTCCAATGAAGTGGGATGCACTGGAGGGATTGGTCAACAAACTAGCTTTGGACATAGATGAAGACAAACTGTACCAGGACTACACTGTACTGAACAGTGTCTTTGAATGCATCCCAGAAGACCTGGCACCAGACAAGAAATGTTTTGGGTTTTTTTTTTTCAGGAAGGCGAAAGCTGCAACCGAACTGCTCAAAGTGGTGTCTTTTGTTTTCTCTGTACCTGTCAGTAACGCCTACGCTGAGCGTGTGTTTAGCCACATGGAGGATGTCTGGTCAGACAAAGGAAACAGGGTGTCAGTGGGATTGGTCAAAGCAGAACTTCCAGTCAGACTGAACTCTAAAGTATCATGCTTGGAGTTTAAAACGTTCATCTAGGGTCAACATGGACTACTAAAGGCGGCAAAGGGGGGTGCCAAATACACATGGAAAAATAAGTGAGTGGTTGCCCAAATTTATTAAGTTAAAATGTTTGTATTGCATTAAAATAAAACCACATTCAATCATGTTTTCATCTGTATTTTCAAAATCTGTATTCAATGTAGAAAGGGGCAGCAGCAGACAAATGAGTCCAGAGTGAGTGCAGGGTCAAGTGCATCTTTGTCAGGGTCAAGAGCATCTGTATCAGGGAGAGAATCAGTGAGGGATGACAAATAGGTAAGCAAGGAAATAGGGAGTCTAACATCTCTCAACCTAGTATATTTGCACATCCAATCATGCTTTGATCTGTATTTCAAATCCATGTTTACTGTAGAAGATGGCAGCAGGGTTAGACCAAGGAGTCCATCCATAATCAGTGCAACAGGCTCAAGAACATCTGTGTCAGAGAGACAACCTGTGTCACAACAAAGAGGTAAGCAAAGAAATAAGGAGTGCTTCAACTGTGAATTTAGTATATTTGCACATCCAATCATTTTTTAATCTGTATTTTTTCCCATTTATATTCAATGTAGAAGCTGGCAGCAGCAGGGCAAAGAGTCCATTCATGATCAGTGCAACAGGATCAAGAACATCTGTGTCAGAGAGACAAACTGTTTCAAGTAGAAAACAAAGGCACAATAAGAGAGGCAACAGGGAGTCCTACAACTTAGTATAGCCTAGGTAATTCAGTAGTCAATGTAGTAGAGTTAACCTAGTATTGGCAATGCAAATATGCTCTTGTCACATCCTCTACCTCCACTGCATAACTCTCCTGTGATGTCTCTCTCTGTGTTCTAGTGTGTTGGCTTGGCTGCTGAACTCAGATGTTTCAAGGCTGGGGTGACTCATCAAAATTATCAGCTGGTGAAGGCCTACATCCACCCTGGTTTGCCTAGCAGTCAGCATCGTGTGTGAAAGATCTGGACCTTTGAACAAATAAATGTACTAACACGACTCTGTTTCTGTCTCCTATGTCCGAATTTCATGTTCATTTGGGCAGTCTGAACTGGTAACAAGTGGCCGAGCCCTCAGCCCCAAACATTTGGTTGAGTGTCCCTTTTTTTTCTCAAATCCAAGGTGGCAACCCTATATTGAACAATGGTTCTGTGTGTTGGCAGTTTTAAACCTATAAGTCTTGTTTTTTCTTAACTTAGATCAAGCTAGTTTAGCTAATTTTATCTGTCTTCTTCCAGTCTTAGCAAGTCACCTGCTGGTTTGAACTTTTTGCTGAGCGGAGTCGTATCAATTTGCTCATCTCACTCTCGGCAAAAAATGGTAATATATGTATTTTTTGTTAAAATGTGAAACTATTCATGAAAAACATTAGTTGAGAGCTAAAAAAAAAAAAACCACATTTGATTTGTGGGTATCATCACCGCTGCTTTTCAGGTATTGACTGATGAATATCAGGAGGCAATATTCTGTCTTGTCAATATTGCTGCATGATTCAAAATGAAAAACATTTTGAAATCCTCCATATCTGTAACCCAAAGCCTCCATAGCTAAACAGAGTGGTGAATGCTATTCACTCCCCTGCAGACACAGAACAGATGCTATTAAATCATCCCATTGATTACCTCCATTCTGTGTTTTTGTGTGTGTGTGTGTGTATGTGTGTGACAGATCGTGAGGGGGAGCCAGGCAATACATGTTAATGGGACCCTCTGTCAGTAAAGCAGGCCCCTCATTCATCATGCGGTATTATACCAAACAATACACCCACACACATGCACATGTGCACACACAAGCAACACACAGCTCACATTCGTTACACAGAGGAGGTACAAACAGATGCATCATACAGAGCAAAGGAGGAAGGCAACTACTGAACCTAGGTGTCTTGGAGGATGGAGTGTGTTTATTTCAGGCACATACCTTGGATGGAGCAGAATGATTGGGGATTATTATCACTAGTCTGGTTTCGGACAGCCAATACTGATGATGGAGCCTGAGTCAATATTTTATCTTAAAGGGCAGGACAGGCCGGCCCTCATGTTCCCTTCCTGCATGTGCTGGTATCAAAATGTTGCCTCAGTACTCGTGAAAATCCCCGTGCAGAGGTGTTATTTACCTTGGTCTTACCCTGTGATCATGATAAAACTTCATGCAAAGTGCTCAGGTAGAAGACCTCTCTTCTTGTTTGAAATAAATACAGTGGCCAAGCTGTGTAATCATTACATAGTTACATCAGTTGGGGCTTGAGCTGGAATATCAAACAGTCTGCAGGGTTTGAGATTTCTGTCTGAGCTGTGGTGGAATGTTCGTACCATGAGACATCGAAATAGATCAGAAAAGACTTGAAAAGACTGAGAAGGATAAGTAAAAAAGAAGGAACAACAAGGATAGAACAGAATTAGTTCATGATATAAGAGAATATCTTGGAAGAGAATTGACCAAACTAGATCAAAAAATGATCACGGTTAGACAGGATCATGATTCAGAGTCAGTGTGTGATCACCGGGCGAAAAGAGATGACCACATTTCCTCTCTGCTGTCTGCCATTTGGCTTTAAGCTCAGCCTTTTTCCTTTTTAACAAATTAGCTCAAAAGTAATGGCTGATGAATCATTTATTTGGACCGACAGAAAATTAATCACTGAAAATTGTCAGCTCAGAAGCTAAAAAGTTAATTTCATCATTTGCTGGCTGGCTCGCTGTCGTGAAATTAAGGAATTTCCCGACATGACTTTGGGCTCTCTGAGAAACAGATTTTTCACAAATTTTTGGTGGCTCCGGGACTCACTAAGCAATATGCACATCAAATAATGACTGAAATACAGCCACCCTTTTCCTCTGTTCTTACGCCCCCACCCCCACCCCCACCCCCACCCCAGCCCTCCTCCTCCTCCTCCTGGCCACCAGGTACATCTAATCAGGCCTCAGTTGTTTGAAACAGCTCATTGACCTCTTGGTCCAGGAAGCACAGAGAGTTAGTTTTTTTTTCTTTTTTTTTTTTTTTTTTTATCAAATCACTGTGGTGCATCAACAGGATGTGACAGTATAATTAGTGGACCGAGGGAGAACTAATTGACATCGTGATCAACTGGCCTGCTGCAGGTCACGCCATGGCACGGCACTTCATCACTGCTAATGATATAATGCTGTGTGCATGGGCATGCAGGTGTAAATGTGGCTTGTTTGTTTGTGTGTGTGTGTGTGTGTTTGTGTACACGACAGCGCATTAGTCTTATGCACAGGGCTCAGCACTTTTTCAGCGCTGTATGGTGCGCGATTGTACTCATCCTCTGCTGCTTTTGGCATGCACATAATCCAAACATTTTAGCTAATCCTGTGTAGCATAATCCCAAGTAAAGACCATGTTGTTTACTGCAAGACGAGGTAATGATACTGGATTGTCTTAAATTCCTCTAGCTATTTCTACAAGCTAGAGACAGTGATCCTACCAAACTGGAATGATTAGTCACAAAGAAAGAAGCACCATCCTCTGTTTTTTTGTTTTTTTTTACCAAAATATATTCTAGTAACTTTGACATTTTCAAAACAAGTTGATGGCTCCAACAACACGTCTTCTTCTAATTGGACTTTTGCCAAAGGAGAGTAATTAATGGGCAACTACAGACTGTAGTCTTTCTGTTCCTGAACTCAATTGAACCAGCAAATACGAACCCTCACTAGACACGAGCAACAGCATACAACATCTATCAACCAACTGCCATCCCCATTCCATTCTTGATTAATTATAATGACCTGATGTCTGAAAATGTTTTGGCATTGACAGAGCAGTTATCTGATGACTGATGACTTAAAACCAGTGTGTTATTGCTAGGAGTTTGTCATGTATTGGTGAGGAAAAATCCAGAACTAACTTCACAAAGATCAGGGAGGTAAATTTGTATTTCATTGCCTAATAAGAAATACGTTTCAGTTTTTATTCCAGAAAAACGAGTCCTTTCTGAGTCCTTGTACAGCCCCGGATGCAGGAAGACTCTGACTTAAATCTACCACATAGGCTACCGGAAACCAACCCTCTGGTCTCTGGTGTCAAAATCTGGTGTTTTGTAGACCAACTATCCACCAACACCTCCTCCTAATGACTTCTGCACAGAATAAGCAGGCTAGACTAGATGGGGGTGAGTAATGTAGCTCTCTTTACATGCACGTGCAGTTCAGCTCTTTGAGTAATTGTGCAAAAAGTTCAAAGCCTTGTAGTTTTTCTGTTGTGGTTCACTGAAAACTGCAAGTCATCACTCTCTGAAAAAAAAGAGAAACATCAGTCTTTGTGCAATCATCTATATTTGCCAGGTTTAAATTTAGTGTCCCACTTCTTCAACATGCTGCAAAGAGGGGCACCCTTCCACAGTGTTACCTACATGGATCAGAAACAACAAAAACATTAACTTTCTGCATAATCACCAACACAGTTGAACAGCACGTGCATGAAACAAGAATCTCCTTCTACTGTAGGCAATAAATACATTAATGACCCCTCATATTTATGATATGAAACTGATGAGAGTCCACCCAGATACTCAAGTAAGAAATGAACATCAGTAGAGTATCTGTGTGTTCCTGTGAACAACAGTTACAGGTATAAAGTGCATACAAGCAGCAGAACCTGTGCAAACTACAGCTGATCTGTGCTAACTTTATATGGTTCACTTTTAATCAGCACCACCGAACTTAATGCTCAAAATCAAATATAAAAAGGGCCTTTATTTTTTCAGACTGCCACCTTGTCGGAGCTCCTCAAAGCAAATGTGTTTTCAAAAAAACTTTACGCTGCTTATCTGGAAATTTGTTCCATTAGACTTGATGACACATCGCTTCACATAGTACACTACATACTAATAATCCTTAGGGAATATATATGTTGAGATAAGGGAACAATTTGACCTACAATTGAAATTAAGTTAATGCAAGTAAGAGCTTTTGATTACAATACTTTAGCCTGGTTATGGCAATTTTGGTTAAAAGCACCACTTGGTTGTATTATTATGTGTTTTTTTTTTTAAAGCTGTTATTTTCAGTTGGATAAAAGAACAGATGGGAAGCGTAATGCTCAGTAATTTAAAATAATGATCCACCCCTGTTGAACATTCTGATCTGATATTTTCAGCTGCTTTAAATAGCGCATTTTGGCCATTTGGTGTTATTTCTAGAGAAAAAACTGATAAAGTCACAAATCAAACCACAGTTCTCTGTCCACTCCATTTAACTAAGTGGGGTCCGCAACACTGAGGGAGACAGAAAAATAGAAAGAACAAGAAAGAGAAAAGAGTGATGAGGAGACAGAAAGAGGGAGTATAATAACAAGTAGAGAGAGGAAACACCAGAGAGGTAGAAAATAAAAATGGGGATAAATACAAAGAGAAAAGGATGACAGATGAGAGAAAGAAAGGGGAGTCAGGAGTCAGAATATGAGAGGGAGAGAAAGAGAGGAGAGCTCGGCTAAATCCAATGAGGGAGGCTTAAAAGAGCGAATGCCAGAGATAGCAATGGAAATCCTGTCATTTTATCCACCCAATAAACACATTCTGAACCCAGTCCACATAATCCATCTATTTCCATGCCCCGCATATTATCTGTTATCTGTGCTGACCACAATGGCCAGCGCTCTTGTAGACAGAACTGTTAGATAATAGAGCCACCCATAAAGAAAAAAGAAATACAAAGAAATGAAAGCAAAGGCCTTTTTTTAGCTCTTGTGAACCGTCAACAATAATGCAGCTGTTTGTTTTTGATCCAGCAGCTAATGCCACACTGTGACTGTTGATTTACCCCGACCATTTTGTTCACCGTTTTACAGACTGTACATTTAAACAGCTGGGAAACAAAGGCTTTTTTTTTTCTTTTTTTTACAAACCAAGCTAGTCTTATGAGTAAATCTTGCTTACACATTAATCTTGGACTGTCAGCTTCATTGTTATATTTAGCTGCTTCGCTCACACCTCATGAAATATCTCATAAAGTCTCATCAAAAGCTGACGCCGCTCTTTTAATAAAGCTATATCATCTAAATAAAGGCTAAATTAGCATTAAAATGTGTCACATCAAAGTTTTTCCTTCATCATTTAAATTAAAGTGTACTTGCTTTAATCTCAAAGTGGCTCATCGATATTCATTCTCTTTGTTTCTTTGGCCATCGATCACTGGCCATTGACTTTGCTTTTCACATCGTCATGAATTTTGGCAGTGATGCTTTCCAACTCCGCTGTGCCAACACTCTGGTTCTAAAGTTCATTTGTAACACCCAATGAGGTGGAGGGCTAGGCTATTGTGATAAAATACAATTCAGATAGGTACAAGGTGACTGAATGTAACAAATAATGGGATATCACTGATCCCTCCAATCAAGGACAGGGGAAGTGGAGAATCTGCATTGACGTACACTGAAGCTTTTCTGGGGAGTCATGATGGACCAGCACCTTCAGACCCCTTATGATGTTTTGTTCCTGAATTTGTCATGTGTGACTGTGATGTTTCCAGACTTCACTGACAAGTGAAGAATCTCACCAGGTCAGCGAGATGAAGAATTCAGTCGTCTCAAAAAAGTGCAATGTGCTTAAAGTGTTTTCTTTTTGATTTTATTTGCGGCTTTTGCTCAGTGTTAAGTCACAGAAAAATTGCATCTGCTGGTTCTTAAATAGAGCAATAATCAGGTTTTTTTGGACACTGTAGAGGCAGAATTTCACAATCTGATAACCTTAACTTTGTGCTGGTATGGCTAACATGTACGCAAACACATGCTCCTTTGCACATCCAGCAGACACAAGAAACACACACTCCTGTTAGCTGTGATTTGTTCTCCACCAAATTAGAAATATAACAGGATTGAGTAATAACCTTTTTTTTTTTTTTGTCACCACGAGCAACCCTTTTAGTCATCTGACCCATTGTTCTTTTAAATATTGACAAGCACAGCTTTACAGATATACACCAGCACAGTTTGTTCTCTGGGATGGAAAAGAAACTTAAACAAAAACATTTCCACATTTTGAGTCTTTTTTTTTTTTTTAATGAGATTTGTAATTTCTTTCATTGCTTTGTTGATAATAACATGTTACACTTGGTGAAGATTAGTATGTAAGCCACCTTAGAGCATCATTTGCACAGGCATGCTCAAAACTTAATGACCTCAGTAGGAATTTAAGCAATTGCTATGCTTTACACAGGTGTTATTCACCATCATGAAGTCTCTGTTGGAAACTAGATTCATAACTGCTCTTTGAAAGAATACACACCTCAAAACTAGCAGCAAGAGGCCGATTTGCTGCAGGGAGCAGGGGGAAATGTCACAACTTCTTTATTCGAGGAATAACAGCAGCGTGGCTGTCAGAAGCTTCAGTCGCATTGTCAAAAACACAAGACTGGCAGTATCTCAAGGTGAACTGAGACCTGCTACTCCAACTCCAAGCAGAACTGGCTTCGCTTTAGGTCACTGGTTGATATTATTAAGCTTCCAGAGTTCTAAAATGATAGTAACCTTGGTCCAGTTGTCCATCTGATAAAAATCAGTCCAATGCAGATCCTGAATTAGACCCAGTCTTTCTCAGTCAAAATGAACCAACAAGTCACTCATTACAGTGACTTTCATATTGTTGCTCAGTCTTGTTGACAAAGTTGGACTTTCAGGTGAAAATTGGTCACTGGTCGCTCCAACCGCAGAGACCAGGCCGGGAAAACAATGCTAACTTTAGTCTTACTATCAGTGTGCCCTGAATTATACACCTTTACCAGCAACGAATGGACTAGTTGATTCAAACAATGTTAATGAAACTACAGCAGCCTCAAAGTTCAATCATCAGCTCTGCTAGGATAAACAATATTAATGATTTTAGTTAGCTATATTATATCTTCTATCTCAATCATGTCATATTACTTACCGGTCTTTTAATTAACATCACACTGAAGCCTCTTTTCTGGGTTTGTGAATGATATGCACTGTCAGTCTGAATCTACAATGATCAGTGCAACAGCAGGTCTTTGCCTTTTCAAGATTGAACTAAAAAATGATTTTAAAAAAAAGACTATATAATATAATATTCCATTTAGAAAATGTCATGTTTTACTTGCAGATCCCAACAGAGGCTCAGGAACAGTCCCTGCAATTAGTGAAGGTGAGACACCCACAAGGAGAGATCTTTCCATTTAAATGGCCGTCGGGAAGCAAATGTTAAGTCATTTGCTGAAAAGCAGACAATGACGGTGCGGCAAGTCCCTGTTTCAACACAGACAGCCAGTATTTATACGTGAGACTTACAGTCGGTCTCTTAACACCAGAGTGATACCGATGCTTGACACTGTACAGGACCAGTGAGAGTTACAAGACAACCTGAGGCATTTCACACCCAAGATCCTGAGAGACTGCAGACAAAAACACATGGCCGAGCTACTTAGAAACACACACGCTGAGTTCAGGGATGCTGATGTTATTGAAATGTGACTCCAGCATGAATTGCAGACTGCAACGGTGACAGTAAGGACAACCCATCAGCCAGTCAGGGGAAAAAACCCAGGCACATCCCAGAACAGCTATTGTGGACCTTTAATTACAGTCTGAGCTGGAAGATGGAGGACCCCCCTGTGCTCTGTAACCAGGCACTTTATCTTGCCCGGTCACATGAGTTTTTACCTAATTGCGCATTATGCTGGAACAATAGCTAAGTGTTGCTTCTTTGTCCAGGTACTATCTAACTCGGCTGTATCTCATATCTCAAGAGAGGAGGGAATTGAATGGGTTGAAAATGTCAACAGCCTCCGGAGACTGTTGAACATTGCTACTCATAGAAGGGCTGAGTAGTGCATAATGCATGGCAGGAGGGCGTAATGAAACAGAAAATTCTTCAACCCACAGTTTAAGTCCGTACGAATATAAGTCAGCCCTGTTTAGGGATCCTTGAGTAAAACCCTGAGTCAGAGAGCTGCTGTATGTACTGATCTGACCACAGAGTAAATTCAGTTTGCTCTGGAGGCCGTCCTTACAAGAAAAATGACTGTGTTGGTCGTTCGAATCAACCTTTAAAAATTACCTCCTTACATTTTCTTGTCAAGGACCTCTAGGAGTCATATGACAAATGATTATTGTCTCTCAGAAGCAAAGGCACATGTAGCGTGACATTGTTAAAAAAAAACCTCCTCGGGTTGTGGTTTGGGTGGACTGTTGGGTGTACAAAGTTTATTTCTTTGACATAGAGTCCACTGTTTGCATCTGGTCGCCTATCAAAAGCCTATAAAAGTTTCCCAATGACCAAAATTTAACTTCAACCAAAACAGCCACACTGTGGAGTTTATTTTAACTTATATTCTGTCTTTTTACACAAATTTGGGCATGCATATTCTTGAAGTCTATTGAACTTCTTAAATTAAAATCCTTCTTTATTAAACATCTTCAGAGTTATTTTTTTTTTTGCTCACTGCAGGTTTAACCAAGAAGTTTTAGTTGCATAAACTTTACCAAGCTGAAATTCTGAACCATAGCGGTGGCAGACAGGAAGCAATCATGTGGTTCGGTGGGTAGTTTTGTCTGGATATATTTTTTAAAAGGCTCGGACAAATAATGTCATCTTGGTGTTGAAGCATCAACTAAAAACACAACTGAGTGAAGAAAAAGTTTTTTGAAACAAAATGACACAGCTTTTTTTTATAACTTCAACTTGAGGACATGAGAGGCAAAAACCTTGGAAATAAGATTTTTTATGTTTTTAAAGAGCTGATCCTTAGACAGTGGATATGGAATGAGCTGTGTGTCTTTTGTATGTGCAAGCAGCAGTTTCACAGAGTCAAATTTCACGCACATGACGATAAACACATACATTATTACGAAGATAAAAAAGAAACAAACAAAAAAAAAAGGCATCATAAATGCTACTTTGTGAAGCTATAAGTGTAAATAAAATGACGCTTGTTGCCAGCAGTCTTGCAGCAGATTGCAATCACCAGAGAAAATAACACTAAATAAATACAGGGCTCTGTGTCTGGCTGCAAAAGATAATTTTTTTTTTCAGTGAAATTTTGTTCCTTTTTAATTCGAAGCTCAGTGTGAGCTGCCAAACTGGAGCTAGGACAGTGAAGGTGAAGGGAGATACAGTATCGGTCTCGTCTCGGTCTGATGTACAGGAATTCAGCCGAGGTGGAGTAGAGCTTCATTTTCCTCCCCTCTGCCATCTAGACAGAGAAAAACACGAGACCCTTTGAAGCGAGTGATTAAAGCGCAGCAGGACTCGCCATTTCTGTTACCCCGTCCACATGCTCCAAACAAATGCAGAGAGAGAGAGAGAGAGAGAGAGAGAGAGAGAAGCAGAAGTCTCATGTGACCCACTAAATTGGTCAGATTGACTTCCTAGTCTGCCAGTGTGGGAGGCGGCCATTTTGACTCGGGGCCAGGAGTTAAATGAGAAGCGAGCAGGGAGACATGTTGGTTCTCTGTGTGAGACCAGTCGGTCTTTCCAGAACTGCCCAGAGACAGATATCACTTCTAGAGGTGTTGTGTACGTATTTTTTTCTGCTAGATAAATAGCCCATGCACCAAAAAAAAAAAAAATCCACAACGCTGGCAATCAGTCTAGATGTCTGAAAAAGAGATGTGGGTAGAAATATGTCTTTGACAAACATGGTGTCAGAAATGATTGGCTGTGACACCTCCCTGTGATGGTGCTGTACAGGCGGCCCGGCCTTCCTTCAAAACAGAATCTACAAAAACAAGCCGTTTGCATGACTACAAAGAGCCTAAGAGAGCGGCTCTTCAGGACTTGACAGAGTGGCATGATCAGTCATCGTTTTCAGCCATGCACCGTACAAACAAAAGCTGATGTGTGCTGACTTCAGTAGGCCAAAAAACTCTTTACATCTCCTCCCCCCCCTCCTCTCTGCGGTTATCAAGGGCCGAAATATTGAGCCTGTCAAGAGCTATAAATAAGTGCGACTGTCGATAGACAAAGCCTCCCTTCGGGATAACTGTTCATAGGCCATTTATCAAAACGACAGCAGAGCTTTTCTTTCTCCTTTTACAGGAATTGAGGTTTTGTCTTATAATGGAAATAGCGCTTCAGCTCTGTTATATATCATTCATATTACACATGATGACACATTCTCTTATCTGCTTTTTATGGAGCAAAGAAAGCGGCATCAAGGAGGTGAAATGCTGATGCAATGATTTCTTCAGGAGTCTGTGTCCCCTAGATGTCCGTCTGGAGAAGTTCTTGAAGATCGACACACAACACATCCCTGGTGTCAAAACACTGCATTTAGCTCAACCGTTAGGACGGGAGGGGCAGAGCACTGTTTTTTTCTCAACTCTCGAGATTGACAAGCCAAAGGCTGTGGCTATCTACTCCACAACTAGCTAGACGTCAAATCAATTTGCTGGCTTTGGACTTGGCCTGGTGCACACACTCACTGTACATACACACACACAAACACTATTGGAAGCTGTGTGCCAGGTCTCCTTATCAGCATCGAATGGGTTCAGCCAAGCCACTTTACTGGATGGCAGACTTCCAGAACTGAATTAAGGAAAAAATCAGTTTGTAGCCAAAATGACCAGCGATTTGAACTCGGGCTTTTTGTTCTGCTGCAGTGGACTCTGAGGTGTAATCAACTTTTAAACTCACATTTGCATTCGAAAAAGTAGTGAATCTACTGGTTGTTAAGTTTTGCTATCGACAGTTCATCTCATTCTGTGGTGTTTGGTTTCTCCTTCACTCTAAATGTAACAGATGTCCAAATGTGAGACTCAGTTGGTCTTTGTGAGTCACAGATTCTCACAAATATCCAGTTCTGGATTTAAAACAAAGAGCAAATACATAATTAAAACTTCAGGTATATGATAGCCACCTTCAAATTATACACTCGCTGCTGATTTGGAGACATTTTTTGAAATGTTGCTGTTTTTTGATCAACCAATCCAAGCAGCATCCAGTACAGAAGTTTCAACTTGGAAAACAGAGCAAAACTTTCAAGTTTTTACCAAAGAGGGACTGGATGTTTTTGACCCTCCTGGCAAGAATTTTACAAATCCTATAAACTAGAGTGGTTGTAAACAGCAGATGGAACAAAGAAATGTAACACCATGAAAAGCAATAAATGCACCGAGTGCTTCAGACCATCGGGCTAATTCTACAGTTTTTTTAGCCTTTACAGAGAAATCAATGGTCCCCACCCAGACGTATGGGTATCCAGATAAATGACACACAAAAGCATCTTCTGATCGTGAGGATGGTATCATTTGTGCCCGGACTGTAACAAAACACAGAAACTGAGACTTTGACAAAACTACCGAGACCACTTATCGGCAAGTTTATAAAACCATTTTTGTCATTGTTACAGCAATTAACACTTGGTGAAGGTCTGGGGACAACAATGATCATGTTTAACAGAAACAGGTGCATTGGTATTAATACCTCTTCAGTAATTAATATTTTTTGACAATTTCTAGTTGCAAGTAGCAGTTTTAGTATTGATAAGTATGCAAAAGTAAGTGTGTGTTTATATATATCTTTGTGTATATGTATTTATGTTTGTGTATAATGGTATGTATGTATATATTCCTCATGTATTCATAATAATAGTTTACAGAAACATATTGCTGGTGGTAAATTAATAAATGACAGAGAAAACGATTAAAACTGCCCAAAGCCAAGTTCAAAATGTTGCATTAGCAGCTCTGCATTGCTTTTTTCCAGCTGGTGCTGTATTTAAGCTTGTGTGCCTTAGAACAGGCTTCTTTCAAGTCAGCATGAATATGTATTTGTATTTTTTAAGAGCATGCTTGTGTGTGTGCAAAATCTAGCAGTGTACGTATGTGTGTGTGTTTGTGGACTAAGAAGGTTTTCATCGGAGCTTAACTGTGACAGTCCTGTCTCCGCTCCACTGGCAGATCAATAATATAGTCGCAGATGACTGTACTAACACAGGGAGTCAGTCTGCATTCACACACACACTCGCGTACACACACACCCTGATAGTCGGGTGTGACAGACAGAGCCTGTCTGTGACGGTGGAGGATATTAG
>JAQNCA010000004.1:3804743-3824479 GCA_029783725.1 Acanthurus tractus
AAACCCCAAACCCCAAACCCCAAACGGGGAGGGGCTGCAATTAGAAAAACTACAGAAAAAGAGAACAGATCTCAACCCACGATTGGCTTAACAGTAGCCTGTCACAGGTGAGTCTCTAGCATAGCTAATTAACAGTAATTAACAGTAATTAAAGGCATCATTTGCGTGATTTTCTCAAAACAATGAATATTGGGAGTCGGTGTCAGTGTATGTATCTACAGATACCCTGCCCTCGGCCTGATATTCTTATTTTCCTCTGTTTTCCTGTTTTGGGGATATTTCTACACATTTTTTTTTGGCTGGTGTGAAGCCCCCCCAGCCAATAACAGCCCAAGGTTGTGACTATAAACCTGGCATTAAAACACTTTGCAAACTTTTTTAAAGGTGTGTGTAGTTTATTCATATTATGCCATGAAAATGCAGTGAAACAATCAGAATTTGCTTCTCTTTGATTCACTGCTTTGCTCTTGGTAACGCCTCAAAGAAACAGCATCATAGATTTTTAAAAAAAAGGGGAAAAAAAGGATTTTATTGCTGTCAGTTTCTTTGTGGGCTGTGGTGGTGCAGTTCTCTGGTCCCCCTCTAGTGCTGTTTATTTAATTGTGACTTCTGTGATGCAAACTGTTGATGAAATGAGGCCAATCACACTCTCAAGTTTTGGTTGTAAGTAGCTGTAATTTAGATGAGCTGTAATTTAGAGTTTGATAACACAAACAGTCCAGATCCATCTATTCTCAATTTATGAGATTTAACTAGTCTAATTAACTGGCTTGTTGTTAAATGACAAATGAGCCAACATGGCGCGAAAAGGTAACTGGAAATTAATAACTGTGGTTGGAATGAAGTTATTTTGTAGTTATGAATCTTTCAGCGTATGAATCAGGTCAAGGGTTGTGAGTGAGAAGAAAATGATCTATTTCTAGGTTTTGTTTTTTAAGTTTTAACCCTCATTTGTTTAAGTTGCCTGACAGATTGTTACAAGGGTCCAGAAAACAGCTGATAAAACTAAACTCCAGTAAAAAGTTCAAGAAAGCTGCTGAGCCAATTCTTGATTTATTATGAGTATGTTTTTGTCAGGTGAACCTGATCTCCAGCACCCTGGGGCTTAACAGGTTAACAAAACAAACAAAACCTGAGTTGTGAAAGAACATAATAATAAGTCTGCCAGGCTTGATACGGGCTGAAAATGTTCTACGTGGAACTGTACTGCATTTCTCAGATAACCTCTGGGGGATAACTCTTTTTCTTTCAAAGGACTATTGGGAACCTCTCTTTAGAAAGAGTTTTTCAACTTGATAAAAACTGGTAATAGTTCTCAGAAAAGCTGCATCCTTTTGCAAACAGCTCTGTTAGTGCCTGTGTGCTGAGGAGAAGCAGAGGGAGGGCCACAGTGCTGAGAGTCTAAGCTGGCAGCAGAGCGTTATGACAGCTTCTGGGTAATGGGCCCACGCTGGGCTTACTAGATGGGTCGCATTTTCCCACCAGACGGGTGGCTGTGGGTCTCGCCGGGCGCCGTGGTTACAGCCAATGCTTATGCACATACACACACACATTCACCACTCAGCAGCCAGACAAACACGCAGCCGTGCATCCGATTACCGGACAAATGTCGCAAATATGCGCAGCCAAAAAGAGGCAGACAAATAGCCGTGGCCCTGGTAGGTGGCCTTTTCCTCTGCCAGCAGATTGGAGTGGCCACCACAGTGCCACCACAGCTCAGATATCTGTATCTGTGGGGTGTGCACTCGCTGTCAGAGGTCCACTTGGATGATTAGATAAAAGGCCTGCAGCCATGGGAGAAGCAAACATTACAATGTTTCTTTTACCTTCCAAACCAGAGATTGATGACCCATGATGTAATTGGGTGAGATCAGAGCCAGCCAACCGCTCCAGGGGTTGGTTTAAAAATGTACCAAAACTTTGCTCCGAGCAAGACCTCAGTCTGATTGGTGCATGTGTTTTTGTATGTACAACCGAACCCAACTGAAACCGCTACAGGGCTCAAAATAACAACTGCTAACTTTGTGCTCAGATCAGACGGACTGTTGGAACGTTGAGAAAGGTCAGAAAAAGATAACTGAAGCTGTGGAGGAGATTAAGCAGCAGGTCTATGCGAGGCATAAAAAAAAAAGTTTCCCCAAATTTGTTGATAGCTAGCAAGAAAAACATTTACTTAAGCAACAAGAAGACTATTTATTTAAACTGCTTAGGCCACCACAAAGACTCGAATAAGAAGAGGTGGCTGATAAGTGAGATTAAGTGATTAAGAAAAAGAAGAGGACTTCAGTGGTGAATACTGTCATGTTTATTATGAACATAATCATGGTAATTTACCATTTCCTCCGTTCATTTCCATCTTTTGTGTGCCCAGAGGATCCGCTGAAGTATCGCTTGCAACCTTGACTACTGAGGTGGAATGGTCTTTTAACCAGCGAGGCAGCATATGTCACGCTCTTTCAGACAAAAACATTGTCTCCGTCACGCACACACACACAAACACACACTGTTTCACACAATGGATTTGTGCTTTTTGAAGTGATAAAGCAGCAGCATATGTCGTGGCAGACACTGTGACCTGTGGTGACTGATTAAAACTGGAAACAAAGGCAAAGCTGAAGAGCTCATTAGCACCTCTGAAAGTCTTTATCTTCCACAACACAACAGCAGCAGATTCCTGAGCTGCCCGCACCCACTGCACTTAACACTGACACATGGCTCAACTTTTCGGTGGTTTATGCTGTCTATCTCCAGACAGATTGTCCTTATTTAGAAAAATTTGCTTTTTTAAAAAGGTTAAGAAATCTAAATATAAAAGGCAAAAAAAGTAAGCAAAAAAGACTTCTAAATAAATTCTTACAGATGCTAGTCAACTGTAATTTGGGCTTCCTGGCCAAAGCAGTTTCAGGTTTGAGATATTTCATTTAACTTAGACAGTGTTAGTGACACAGTTAATGTGCATATATATTTATGTGTTTATTTTTGTATGTGTATTAAGTGTTTTGAGTATTTTGTATGCTAAACCAGTATTTCCATGAAATAACCCCCAAATAACATTAACTTGAAGCTAGGTCCCCCTTTTTTGCAATCTTTAAGATCCTATTGCCAATGCAATTGCCAATTTAAAAAAAAAAAAAAAATCAGCAACAGTTGAATGTTTTTCCTTTTGAAAATGTGCCCAAATTTGTAAACTAATGCCAGCTAAATGCTAGCAAATAAGCTAGCTTGCTAAATTTCAGGGGCACACCAGGTCAACAATGGCAGTTTATGAAACCATAAGTGTCCGTCTTTTGGTGTGAGTCATTATAAATTAGTTGTAATTTATAAGAGTACACTCATTATTAAAAAGTTTTGACTTTATTTTAAAATGAATTTAATAATTTTTCCTCTTTTTCACTCTAACTTGCTAAGGCTGGTGCCCCCTTGCGACCCTTAAAGGCATGGCATGCCACTTTGAAAATCATTTTCTTAGCCAACAAACAGCACTAGTTTCTTGATGTGACACACAGAGTCATTGAAGTGTGCATTGTTCTGATTCAAAATTGGACAGCCTGGATGGAGAACATGATAAGACAGACAACTAACAGAAAAAGCAACTTCTATCATCAAACATGCCTTGCTAGACATGAAAACACAACACTGTATTTAGGCCAATCTAACATACTGATACTCATCAAGTCAAACAAGGTAAAAAAAAAAACAACAAAAGAAGGTAAAGTAATTACTTTACCACATCTGAAGTACATTCTACATCAAAATGACAAAAGGAATAAAGTCATAAAACTGCAACACTTAAAATGTTTTACTTTCACCATGTAGCTGAAAATTAATTTAAGCTCCTGGTTTTACTGCTGCGCACAGTGTCCCTACAAATGCCACCAAGATAAATTCCTGTGTGTATTGTTGCTGCCCATTAAATGTTGCCCCTTCTGTTCACCAGGACAAGCAGTGATGAATAAAACTATTCAGAACAGCAACAATACTAATGCTTCCGAGGTAATTGAACAATAAATCCTGCATGCTTTAGCACGTTACAAACCACCAGTCTGTAGCTGTAGTGGACTTGTGTGTTTTGCCAAACCATTTGTCCATTTGGTAATTACCTCCAAGTCAAACAAAGTGGATGGACTATAAAACGCAAAGGAAGACAGTGTATTCCACAAGACGCTCTGCTCCTCACTAAATAATAAACCCATCTAATCAAATTAACAAGATGGCAGCCTTTACTCCGTCTGTGTGCGGCTGGTTGATGAAGTGACAGACATGTTTTTTTGGACTCTACACCTCTTCTATTTACCATGTTGCTGCTGTTTTAAATGGGGGCCTTCAACATGGCCCTGTGACAGTATTGAGGTGCTAAATGCATGCACGGTTTAATTAGTCTCGTGAATGAATCTGTTTAAGATCATCTCCATGCTCTTTGTTGGCCCTCCCCTCAAATTGAAATGAGAATTACAATGGCGGCAGATGAGTAATTAGTTCGAGACAGATGGAATCCCCGTTCGCTTAGAGGAATCAAAAAAAACCATGATGGATTGTGTGCATTTATTTATGTGAGTGTGGGAGAGAGAGAGTGAGACACATGCTTTAATCGTGTTACACTGTCCTGAGAGGCAGGCTAAGTGCATTACCATTATTGTGTCAGGAGTGCTCATTTCACATTGGGACTGGCGTAATGTGTAGAATGCCGTCTTTGAGCTCAGGAAAGAGATGGAGCTCGGGTCCAGACTCAATCAGTGGCAGATAATATGACTGTCTCCTCACATTGTGCACAGTTTACTTCCTCTCATCACATAAAAGATGGCCCTAAACAGACCACAGGACACCTGTGACAGCTGCAAATTGTCTGATTCTCTGTGAGAAATAATTGCCGCTTTAAATGGACAATAGAAAGCACGTCATGTTTGCAATGCCGTGGATTTGATTTGTGCATTAAACCTGAGCCAAAATTCATTTCAACTACCCAAAGCCGCTGCTTTGATCAAATTGGAATGTTTTACCAACAGAGTTGGCACAGTTTTGCAGCAGAGTTGCTCAGCTTTGTTATGCTGCAATAAAACCTTAATTCTGGAAGATGTTGTCACAAAAAATTTGAAATGAGGAAGATCCAAAGAGTCTGTGTTTGTTTGTTTGTTTGTGGGCATGACAGAAGGTCATGTCAGTTTATGGCAGATGAAAAATACAGTATTATGGATTTTCAGTCATTTAACTTCAAGCATAAAATATTTTGCAATAACACTGCGTTACAGGTTATATAAAAACCCACATCCATTATTTATGAGAGGACTGGCTTGATCTTTGGTTTTTCACAAGATCCCATCAAAACCAGATTAACTCTGTTACAATCAGAAGTGTCAATCTGACATCAGATTTCTCTCTAGTTCAAATCCTTCTGCTGCAAAGTGATCTAATTTCATTCCTCATGCACCTCTGAGCTTAAAGGAGATACAATATGTGTAGTTAATGTGCAGCTTAAAGTCAATAATGTAAGTCTGCCAGTGAGTTTTTGACAGATATTTATACTCTCATACTCTCAAGGCAGACACATACAATTACATTGGTGTAGAAGTTACCATTCTGAGCTTTTATTGTACTGTTTCAAAAGTGAATCAGGAGTGATTTTCTATAAAGTGAGCACAACTTTAATTGTTTTATGTCCTCTTCAGTTTCCTTTAATTCAGTCGGCATGCTTATTTTGACAAGCAAGAAGAAGAATCATAAGAGTGAGAGCTAATAACAACTAATATTTATCCTCAGAGTGAGATCATCTAAAAAAAAAATTATTACTTGAATGAACTTGCATTATAAATTTGAAAGTAAAAACTGGATTTTTTGGATCGTAAACATGACAAAAGATATTTTTCTCCTAGAGTTGGTGAAAAAACAGAATAGTGCATATTGTTATGCTAAACAATGTGGGTTACACAAACTAGCAAGGTAGCTCTGTCTGAGAGGAATGTCTTTATTACAAAGAGTGATCATGTCAGAGTAACATACAGGTAGATTGTTTTGTCAACAAATTTTATAGAATGTCTCAAAAAGTATGCACTTTGTTAAAGCTAAATGCTGTAGCTATTCCATGAAACTTAACAATGACAATAACAATAATAATAATCATATCAGTCATAATATGACTGATATGATTATTATTATTATTGTCATTGTCATTATGTTACTATAATGCTACAAAAACGGATGTAAATGTACTGTTTCTTGAAACATTATCTGGGAACATTTGTGACCAGGCTGCAAATCTTTTTCTTAAAATAAGACCAAACCCCCCTCCCCCCCAACATTTAATTGCATCCAGGCACTTTGGTCAGCCTTCACTGATAACACCCCTTGGATATTGACAATAAACGAGCAGGTCCCAGAACAATTTGCATTTGCCAAACTGACTGAATTATAAAGCTCTGAAGTTGTGCCTGAGACTTGGGTTATTAAACACAACTTAAATAAAGTGACAATAAAGCACCAAACAACAATAAAAATGTAGGTGTGTGAGTAGAAGAAAAGAAACTGGTTTGCACGGAGGGAAAGAAGAAAGATCTCTCTCTCTCTCAGGTTTTCAAAGAAAAATTAAACTGTTTTTGAACTACAGTGTAAATAATGGGGATGAATTTTGGACGTAGATCAAGGAGAACACCTCTAATGCGACCAGCTGTAAAGCCAGTCACCTGCAAGAGCACAGCTGACACACACAGGTAGAGTGTAGAGAAGATGATCTGACCAGTGTGAGACAAACAAACGCACACACACACAGACACACACACGAACACGCACGTACACACACCTGATGCTAGTCATGCTTCCGGTCTCAGAGCCAAGCTTGCATCTCTCCAGCTGACTGGCAACAATCTGTCGTTCCACTTCCAGCTCCCTGGTCAGACGTTCAAACTGCAACTCCTGAAGGGAGAGAGAGAAAGAGAGAGAGAGAGAGAGAGAGAACGTGTCACAACATCCCGTCCATTTTTTTTACCGTCACGTTTACAGTCATCCTGAACATTAGTTTGGCTCAGTTGTTTCTGTCACATTTTTAATTGTTGTGAAATGAACTCTGCAGTCTGTGGTGGGAAAACACGCCAGACATCGCTGTGTCTGCCAGATTCACACTGCTAGATATTCACAGAGAGAAGAGTTTGATATGTCGCAAAACTGTCACACCACAGCAATGTCATCACAAACGTGACATTTGTTATACTGCTGTTAGGAACCTCAAGAAACAGATGAAGCTTTTGTGGAACTGGGAAAAGAGTTTTAAATGCCAGGTTTAAATTCTTATACGCTTTTGACAAATGACGAATCATCTACACACTCTAGCTGTGCAGCTTTGGATCCTGCAGAGTGCAGGATGGCTCACATGAAGGGAGAGAGAGAAGAGGCTGTCAGTCCCATCATCTGAGACTGAAGACCCAATCAGTATCTGCAGTGTGGAACCCCTCAAAGAAACCGTTTCAGCCTACTGCTGTCTGTTACTATCCACTTCAGTCAAAAATCTGACGCTTTTAATTGAGCTCATTAGGAAAAGCTAAAATTTAGTGATCTGTGGACATTCAACACAGATTTAACGACAATTCTTGTTCAGAAACAAGAGAATGATACCTTGAATGCTGGAAATTAGTATAAATTGACATGTATTGTTGTTGATGTTGATGGCACCTGAATTCTTGGAGAAGAAGCACATTTAAAGAACAAAAATGCTCCACTCTTGGACACCATGTGCCTTTTTTTGTTTGTTTCTATCCAAATTTTGATAAGTAACAGCAAAAGAAACCATCTCTCCACTACTGTCATGCGAATACTAGGACTTAGTTTGGAGAAACAAACAGGTCATGCTGCCCAAGATCCAATGAAACCACTGAAGAAGAAGAGGATGCAACCAGATGATGTCAGTAAATACCAATAAATAAATAAATAAAAACCATATGGGAGTGTGATGAGGTGTGGTTAACATCTTTCCATCATGTATCCAAGTAATGTTCGGTCTCTGCTTCATTGCATAGAGATCTAAAGTCTTCTTCTCTTCAGTGTGTAATAAAGCTCTTAGTCTCAGGTTTTTCCATCATTTGCAGCATCAAATTCTAATGCTCTGTCATGCCCTTTTAGTATCTCATACAGGCACAGACGGCACCGTTTAGCATCTGTGTGTGACACTCCTGGCTTGAGTTAACTCCAGTGTAAATGCAGCTGCATTGTTGTTAGACACTCGTAGAAACTTCTCCAACCTACACAGCAGAAAGAAAAGAAAGTCCTGAGAGGTGCGGCAGTCAGGGTAGAGTGGACAGGTCCAGTGGACCGGAGTGTGAGACCTGTGCAAAACTCGGAGTGAAACTTCTAGCGTTAAACCACCTAACTTTTCCTGCAGGTAACCAACCATGTTTTTCAAAACCTAATTAAGAACTTCTGTTGTTTAAACCTAGTCAGCTGCTATCATAATGGAAATTACAAATTTTTTTGGCAGAACGGTTTTGTGCATCTGATACCTTGTGCGTCTGTAACAGACACCAAATGAGATTTTTGATGAGATGGGATGGAAGAATGTTGGAATGTCATGCTCAAATGCTGCGTTTAAATTTTAGTAACTTTAAATTATACACATTTAACCCTTATAATATCTATGTACACAATCAATACATATTAACTTTTGTAAAATCTGAAACTTTTGTTTTTTTTAAATTGCTGGTGTTCCCACTCAGGTGTATTTACCAGCAATTTGAAAAAGAAAAACGAAAAATTTAACAGGTGTTTTGAAATAAACAAACTCTTTTTAACCTGACCACCTGTTCATGAGGATGTGTGTGTTTGAGAGGTCTGGTCATTAGCATAGCTGATGCCATTAAACTTCTCTACACTGTATGTCTGCCTGTAAAGCTCTTTTTACAGGCCAGTGCCAACCAAAAGCAAAAAAAGCAGAATTTAATGCTCTGGTGCTGGATCCCAGCTGTCAAAAATCAGCAAGCAAAAACATAGCACATGTAACACTGTGAGCTGTGTTATTGTGGGCGAACAGTTCACCTTTTTTGGTGACCAGCAAAAGCACCCTGAAAGCAGCTGCTGGAGCACAAGAATTTTCTATCATCTCCAGAATGCTAAAAGTTGTCATGCCAAAATGCGTATGTCTAAAAAAGAAAAGGCCTTCTTGAAGTCATGATGTATCACGCTAACAAGTTTACAAAATTTCCCTGTTTTTACTGTCTTAAAGTTTTAGTTGAAGCTTTTATTTTATATTAAGTCATTAAAAACTAAACTAAAATTAGTGCAGAAAGGCAGACTATCTGTGCATGACAGGTCAGAGTCAGCTGTTAATTTAATTGTTTCGATGAGCCAGTTTTGAACAGTAGGAAACTGGTGAATGCAGCATGCTTGAATTTCTTGTATGTGCCATTTAGGAACAAATCTGTTCACACGAGTGCTTCTTCAATGAGACCCATTGTTTTCATGCTTAATTTATGCTATTCAAAGTGTGATGAATAACTACTAATTAACTGATTCACAAACAAACCAACAGCTGATTACAGTATTTGTGTCTGCTGCTGGGATCATTTCAGCTGATTACACATAACGGATTTTTACCAATTTGTGCAAAAACAAATACATGAATCCAGTTGCATTATAGATTATCCCAATTTAGGTGAAAAGCATAGAGTGCCCATACAGCACGGAGCACTGGTCCTAGAACTTAGATCTTAATGGACTATGACAGCGCTCTGGAGCATTTTCAGATAACAACATTGATGTAATTCTAATAAATCATATCATAGCGGGTGATATAATCAATCACTTTCGCCCTGGCAGCATTTGAATACAGAGGAGCTACTCTGACACACATTTGAGTGCATGTAAAAGCAATAAAACTTTACATTTTGGATTAATAGGTAAATGGATATCCACATATATTTCATTTTATCTGATTATCAGTTACTTAGTTTTTATTGCAACTGCACACAACAGCAACTCTGTGCATAAGAACCTCCTAGTGACACCAGCACACACACAACATGTAGGTATTTATTTCCTTTTTACTCCTCTCTCACCCTAATGAGACGAATTAGACTCTTCACAACATATTAAATAATGTTATACTCAAGTTTTAAATGTGCATGACAAACTCCCTGTTAGGTAGTTAAACTTTTGTAGAGTTTCCAGCCAAGTTAAACTCAGACAGCAGTCTCATGCCATTTAAAGTGAACCTAAAGTCAGACTGCTCTGTACAACAATGAAACTTAATAATAACTTTAACATTTAAAATGGCCTCAAAATACCATAGAAAAATAAGTTTCCCAACAAGAAAGAGCATTCATCTTAATAATAGCACTCAATAGCCTATGTTATAGCACTAGAATACTAATGGAGAGCAGAGCGCTGGTCCGTGGGAGCATAAAAGTTGATGATGCCTGAGGCAACTCCAGGCTTTCCACCATAATGATACAATTTGATGATAATAAATCATTAATGTAAAAAGAAATTAACAAAATCAAATGACTAATTTCCCTGTATTTATGTGCTATCTTTTGTCATTAAGGTTTACTAGCAAACTATACGTCTGCTGTACATAAACACATGTATGTGCATGTGCACATAAACAGACATATATGCCTTTACGTGGATTCCTGCAGATTGTGCACACACAGTTTCCGCGCATAAATTAAAAGCCTGTATCTGTTACCTGAAGCGGTTACACTGACACAGTAAGAGTGCAGAATGTTTCCCATTGACATCATGACACAGATTAGTGTTTTGTGGAACTGCCACATGGCATGTATGTCCCGCTGCAAAACACTACATGTAGCCCTCTGCCGTGGAGTGGAGAAGCTTGTGAATGCAAAGCAGTCCGTTGATGTTAATATGCTGTGATGCTCTCTTACACACACACACACACACACACACACACACACACACACAATGCTGTAAAGTCTCTCAAGTGTGAATACAGAGAGAGCAACATGCAGACTCTTCCCTGTTTATGCAGCCTTAACATGGTGATACATAGATGTGTTCACTGTGCACTGCGGATGGAAATACAGCCGTTCAACAAAAATAGTACGAGAGAAATCACCTGGCTACGTTGGCTGGCTGTGCTGAGTTGGCTGTATCTGAGCTGGAAGGTAAATCAGTTTTGAAATGGTGACAAATAAATGCCATATAATAAAAGTGCTACAGCCCTTTTTAGCACTTAGTGGCCTCAGATCAATCATCACCGCGTTGGTGGAAGTTTCAGAACAGAGCAAATCACCCACAGGAAACACACAGAAGTCTTTTGTGTCTGTGATGCTTTACTTAAAGGCTAATTTGAAGATGAAAAGCCATAATCCTTTGATGCGCACACAAGCCAGACACTTGCTACAAAGCTACGAGAGAGAGCTGCAAGAAATTCCTTCACACAGAGTTAAGAAGCTTCATTTCTATTTACATCTCAAACACCAAGTGCACGCAGGAAAAAAAACTGCACATTCTCCCCCGTGTGATCCGACTTTTTGCAGTCGAATCAGTCTAAGCAGCCTCATCAGCTGATGTAAAGAAAAAAAAAAAACACAACCTACTTCGAGGTAACATCTCCAGAGCAGATGAAGGAAAAAAGATGAAGCGCTTATGTTTTCCTTTGTTGTGTTTGCTTGTTTTTGGCACTCCGGCAGCTGAGAGCACAGAACGGCGCACAAGATGACTAACTAGCTGGATGAGAACTCGTTGGAAGGCTTCTTCTTCAAAACATCCAAACAAAAGCCAACACTCCCCTGCTTCACCCCCCACCACCACCACCACCACCACCACCCCTCCCTCCCCCCTTCAACTGCCCCTCTCCCATCTCTCTGCTCTCCCTCCAATTCGGAGCTGACAGACAAGACACCTGTTACTGCGGCGGAAAAAGCCAGAGACCATGGTGTGGAATGGGTTCTGAGAAACACCGGTGCCAAAAAAAAAACAGCAAGACAAAGATGAAAAGAAGTAAAAAAAAAAAAAAAAAAAAAAAAAAAGAGGAATAGAGGCGATGAGCCACACATACCCTGACATGGACCATGCTTCACATGGTACGCAGAATCACTGAGTATCCCGCTTCTCTTGGCTCCCCTCTGGTCAAACGGCAACAAATGCACTCCCTCTCCCTCCTTCAAACACTCATCTGTCCTGGGTCACACAGCAAGCGATAGAGAGGCAGAAAGAAAGACACACAGAGAGAGAGAGAGAGAGAGAGAGAGAGAGGCTACAAGTGTCACTTGAGCTGACTGCAACTCAGCCCCACTCTCTCTGTCTCTGTCTTTCTCTATGTCTTTCCCTCTCTCCCTTCTCAGGGGCCATGAAACACACACACACACACACACAATGTTCACTGAGCCACAAAGGTCCCCATGGCAACGGAGCATTTAGAAGCCCCGTGGCATTATTTATGCAACGTTGCATCACAATGGGCCCTCCCACCAGCTCCCCCTGCCAAAAGAGCCCGCCACTCGCCACTGATTCCCTGCCTCTCTCTCTCTGATTCTCTCTCTCTCTCTCTCTTTCTGACCAAACCATCTGCCCCCCCCCCCACACAAACTCAGCCACCATCACTGAAAAGCAACAGGGGGGATTTTGGGGAGATGGGGAGGGGAGGAAAGAGAGACAGAAGATGGAAGGTGGCGCACACACACACACACATACACACACAGACTCAAAAGGGTAGACTCATACCTACACACACATGCATTACTTCACACAGACACAGGATGAAAGGAGTGTGCTGGTTCAAAAAAGCCCATAAGTTGGAGTAAGTTTAAAGCACACACACAATCATACAAATATGATCTACACACAGCTATACTCTGCCAAAGTGCAGACGGCTCCATAAAAGGGAAATAGCAGGTGTGTTTTGTACAATTAAAGCAACATTATGTAACTGTTTTACTCTGAAATAAGAGCTTCAAAATCATTTTAATGATACACTGATTTATAACAAGGTGAATGTTGTCCCTGCCTCAGTCACTCTGCATCCTGATTGCCTTCTACTTCACTGTGTAACTTGGGTCGCCAACTAGATCCCAAGAAGCACTAAGAGCACAAAGTTGTACGTCAGAAACAAGCAGACACAACTCTCACTTACCCAGATACATTCCGACCCACAACGTGAACCCATTTCTCCTCAGCAGGAATCACCGATTCTTCTGTTGATGGTAAAGTCAAACTAAAACCTTTCATGAAATCCTAGCAATGCACGATGCACATGCAAAGCTCCAACCTCCAGTCATTTCTTTATTCAAATTTGCATTGGCTCAGTTTAAGCGGCTGTTTGGCTGCAGACTGACTGAACACAGATTCAATCACAGAGACGAGTGGGCCATCAACTAATTGTTTGGCTAAACAAAACCAAACAATCAGCTCGATCAACTCAAAAATTCAGTCTGCGCAGGATCTCAATACATAACAGTTGAGGAAAAAAATCCTGATAATGTCATAATTATCTCAGTTAAGTTGAGATCAACACGTTCTATCATAAATCCTGTGTCATAAAGCAGAGTTTGAAGTTTGGCAGATCTGGACGTTTACCAGGCAGGAAATGTCACACATAAAAATGGATTAGATTTCCAATACAGGAATGAAACATCCAGTATTTTTGGAATTTGACCCAGTCTGGGGAATAAACATCAGGACATGTCATGACTGAATTTCATCTTAGTAACATTTGTGGAAAATCTCACTAAAAATAGCACATTTATAATAAAACTTAAAAACTGCTCAGGTTAAAAAACAAGTGCCTTGTGTTATGTACACCAAACAATTTCCTAACTTTTTTTTTAAATGCATCTGATTGAATATGCAGTGGATTTTAAAAGAACTTTCCCAGAATTCAAAGCAGACATTCTCTTCATTCATTTCCCTGAGGCAATAAAATCAATTATCAAACTTCCAACACTTGTTAATATTGTGTCATTACAACAATGTCACACTGCATCCTCTCTGACCGGTAATGTAGCTTACAGGGATATTCCAGCAATTCAGTACTAGACCTCCATTAAACTTTACAAAGATTTACACTCAAATTAGAAAGATTCAAAGAAGAAATGATTAAATGCTGACATATTGTGACTTTCGGTCTCCGTGGGTCAAGCTCTAAAAATAAGCCCTAGTTTGTAATGTTTCATTTCTGTTCATTGTAGCTCAAGCAAGTGTCATGAGCTTGGTGATTTTTTTTACACTCTTCAGACATAAAAAGTAACAAACATCAGTGATTTGTAGAAACCAAGCTAATGTATGAAAAAGCTCGGGTACGGTCCTGTTAGGTCTTGTAATAGAAATAAAGAAGTCTGGCTAAAGTGCAACATTGTGCCCATCACACCTTTGAACAGAGACACTCACCGGACAATATCGGCTAGTTTGCTTTGCATTCATGTGTTAAGTGTAAGTGATCATAGCTTGTTAAGCAATTATGTGAAAAGGACAACAATTAACTATGTCTTAATGAGCGAGTTCTACAATCAAGTCCCTGTCAACTGATTTCATTACTAAAGATTCAGCTTCGTTCTGAACCTATTAATGGAGACAGAGAGAAGACAGATAGAGAGTTGGTGCGCAGCCATTAGCATTCAGGAACAGACTAGCTCCTGAAAACCCCATTAAAGTAATTAGTAAAGTAAAATAAATGACTGTAGGACAGTGGTGGGCTGTATAGGGAGCAAAGCTGCAATGTGTGTGTGTGTGTGTGTGTGTGTGTGTGTGTGTGTGTGTATGATCTAGCAGTAGCCATGTCCCCCTCTCTCTCTCTCTCCAGTGTAAAGTGGTCTAATTGTGCCCCATGGTGTCAGCCTGGCATTTAGCTGTTTCAGTTTGGGGCCTGTTCGATGAGAAAATGTCACGGTGGCTGTAAAGCTAGAGCTACTGTTGTCTTGAGCTATTGTCTTAGGCCGGACAATTACTCGGTACATCCAGTTGGTAACAAAGCTGTCCCAGAGGCAAAGTGAAATGACAACAAATACGAAGGTGATAGAAAAATAGAGGCCAGGGGAGCAGGGAGGTAAAAGTGAAATGAGATAAAAAAGAGAAAAAGACTTCAACTCACTGAGAAGCAGCGAGGGAGAAGAAAGATTCAGGGAGATTTAACACTCTCCAGATACCAAAACTACTTAAATGTTCATCCCAAACTTAAGAGCTTTGTCTTGTTTCCCAATAACCGGCTGTAAATCGCGGTTTAATTCCTTTCCTCGTCACAGTCTTGTGTTTCCGCCCCACTGTGCTACACTGCTAAAGCTGGTTTTAAGCACAGACTTAGAGATGTGAATTAACTTTAAAATATTCAGGGCGCAGTGTCTTTATTAAGCGTATTGTGCAGCAAAAAAATAAAATAAAAAAAAACAGCTCCTCAGCCACCTTTGGGGTAATAATGGTTTATTCAAACTGCAGGGAGAAGGAAAACCTCAGCGAGGTTTGAGGCTTAAAGCTGTGACAGATGAGGTAAACATCTAAAGGGTAAGCATTCTCTGGAGTTTGCTTGACATTGTTGCTTTAATCACATTGAAACACCTTGTGGCCTTGTTATTTTTGTCTCAGTTTATTGCCTTTTGCTGGAAGGATGGCCAATCCACACTTTACCCCTTACCAAAAAAAACACACTGTATCTGCAGGTAGTGTTTACAAAGGAAGGAAAACCGGAGCTCTGTCCAATAAAAGCTCAGTGTCCACAGTGGAGACATTTACTGAATTGGTTTAAGGATTTAAGGGTACAATTTAAAAGGATCACACTATTCTTTTTTTTTCTACTTGACTGTACTTGTTTTCTTGTCCTATAGCCAACTAGCTAAACTAAACATGTTTTAGGGATTTTTATTTATTTTTTTGGCTCTGCCTGAACCTTTATTTTGAAAGTCTACATATTTGCTCAACCTTTTGTTTGATAATTTGCAGTATTGTTTCTTAGTTGTTTTAAACTTTGAGGAGAAATATTTCTTAGTTCCTTTTTTTGTTACGTATCAAAAATTTGAAAATAGCATTGCACTTATCTATAAATGCTTTATAGATTAGGTTATCCCATGAGCCAGGGACAAATGTCTTCCTTGAAAACACAGAGCTGGGCTATTAAAAAAGTATATGACATCTTAAAAATGACAGTAAATGGAAAATGCACTTTATAAAATTAAGTGTAGTACATAAAGAAAAAGACATAGTGTTTGTGCCAGCTGGTAAGGTCTGGGCATACAAGGAAAAGGTCCAAGGTGCAAGATAAAACCTTTTAGATACTATCAATCTGCAAGATCTACATTTTAATTAGAGCTAGAATTAAAGCATGGAGCACTTATTTATGCATCATTTTACAACACAAGATTATACAAAGAAATGCTGGGTTTAGCCCTCTACTCCCGAAACAAAAGTAATGTACACAAATAAAGAAACTAAAGGTTAATAAAGTAAAAATAGTTTACTGTGGAATGCAGAGGACGAGTTGAAGCGTCTGGGGGGGAAAAGATGCCCTGCTCAGAAGTGAATATTTGTGGAGAGGCAGAAAAAAATAGGAAGAGAGCGCGAAATAGAACTGATAGGTATAAATCCTCAGTGTTAACTAATGCCTGAACTGAAATTCTGGCTCTGACTATGTTGCAGCATCAGTCTCTTTCTTCCTTTGCCTGTGATAAAATAATCAACATCCACCACTAGACTTACAGTCGATGGAAATGAAATCTTAGAAATCTTTTCCTTTGCAGTGTCAACCGTCTGCTCAGCTCTCTGCATTGTATAATTTACAGAGCTGAACTCTTAAAGTCAAGTTTGAGGTAGTGGAATCAGCAACCCAACGAAACCTAGACTCATCGACAAACACACACACACATACACACTCTGTCGCAGTCTCACTCATCAATCCCCTCAGCCCTTTTCCGAGCCCTACCCACAATGCACTGCTTTGCCTTCCCTGTCACTACTTTCCAGTTTGAAAAACAGGCAGCTACCGGCCAGAAAAGCACATCTCACATCTCAGCGGGCTGAACTGACAGGATCTGGCTTAAATGTGAGGCTGCCTGAAATCACGGTCCCATGGTTTTTAAATTACGAAGAATTTCAGTTAGAAATCTGCCACTTTTATCATTGCTAACTGTGGGAAAGCAAAGCCTTCAAGGTAACGTTACATTGACTTAAGGAGGGTCAGTCTACATTGTATACACATAAAAAATTAAACAGACTAAACCTCCTACGTCTTTTCATAAAACATTTACATATTGCAACATTTCACAGCTTATTTTTAGCGATTGCGTCTGGCCTGGAGTCTTCCTTCTGCTGAAAATAACAAAAAGTAGCCTTATAGACGTTCTAAAATGCCAACACTTTCTCTGCCAAAGCCAGAGAGAACGGGGAAGAGATACAATCCCTCCCCTGTCCCTCCCCTCCCTCTTCCTTATCCCTTAAATATTCCACTTTCTCTTTTTCTGCATATGAAGTAACACAAAATAAATATTTGATCCACTTTGAAACCACTTCTTATGAATATCTCACTCTGTTGTGAACTTTGAAGAGAACTATATTTGGTAATCTAATGAGGTAGCCAATGCTAAACAAATCTTAATTAATCCTTAATAAACAAATGAAGAGAGTAGCGGTGAGACAGCGAGGAAAGGCTGATAGCACCAATTATTATTATCATCGCAAGACTGTTGCAGGAAAACACCAATAAAAGTCTAATAAATTATCCAAGAGTGAGTATAATTACCATGAGACGGATTGTTTTCAAAAAGCTTTTAATCCTGCGTTTTTCTTATCATCTAATATGCCATAACACCAGTCATACTGTAAATGACTGTAATGTGAAATATGTTGTAAAACTAGAACAAACCCGGCTAATAAATGTCATCTATTGAAAGAATGACTGGTAATACCTCCTTAGTATTTATGTAGTAATATGTATGTAGGAGAAAAGAGCTGAAATTTAATTTAACTTGAAGAAAGGGTTAAGGTTGCAATTTTTAATGTCTGCTAGTCTTATTAAACCCCAGTTTGCAAGTTTTGGGTCCAACCTGAGAGAAGCTCATTTTCCTGCTTCACCGCCAATTAGAATGAACGGTTCCAAAGAGCACCACAATTCACATTAATTATCTTGTGGGTGCTGAAAAGACACCACATTCATCCTGGAAACTCAGATTTGATAACCATTAGAAGGCTACATTTGTCTCTTTGTGCTTTTCTATGCTTGTTGTTCTCCCCACGCTACAGTTTTTTTTCTCTTCTTCTTTCATATTCTTGAATGCATTGTCATGTTTTCTTCTCTGATGAGACAGCGGACGCAAAAAACATCTTTTTTTTCTACACAATGTTGCATATGTTCTGCCATTGTCGAGCCTGTATCATTGTCGAGCCTGTATAGACACGGCAGGAGACCATGTTGCCAACATGGCGGGAATGAAGGTTGAAGCAGAAATGTATTATGCTTTCCACTTTTGAAATAAACAGAATGAGAACACATGATTTGTCTCTGAAATGAAGACCACAATAAGCTTTAAGTGTTGGTTTATCATTCAAAACTTAATTGTATGTCTTGGTTGGTTGATTGCAGTGTTGCATTTGTCAAATAAAACAAACTGACAGTCATGAGCGGTGAAAATCAGGAAAAGGACGATCGAGCTGGTGTAACACATTATTGTCACATTATTATTATTTTCATCACACCACTTTGAATTTTGAACCTGCTACTCACTCAGACTGCATATGTTTAATAGCTGAGGCTCAGCTCTCTGATCTCTATGTGCATGTACATGTATAAAGTCAAAATGACCTCTGTAAGAAATGAAAAATTTAAAAAGGGGGATTTTGGTCATACTTGACATTTTTAAACTCCCCTGGCTGGTTGGCTGTCTGAATATGATTTTTTATAAGTCCCATAATAAGTATTATTGACTCTTCAAAGGAATAAAGACTTTGCTTGATACTGAGACTGAATTGCCTTTTAGTTTCTGACATTAAAGAGGTCAGTAACCAGATAAGACTGAAGCTGCCTCAGCTATTTAAAGTCAGTACAAATACATATGAAAGCAAAAGGACAGTAAGGCCAGCAGACTGAGAGAAGAGCACTAGAGTCACAGAACTCATCCCACCTGGACCATCATTATAGGAGATTTATTAGTCATCCATCAAACACTTGTTGAGATATAACAGTCCAGGTCAACTTAACTAACTACTTAAACCCTACTGTTATGATAATGCTTGCAGTAAATTATAAGTTAAATATTTAAATTAACTGACCATCTTCAGCTTTGCCATTTTATTTTTTCCTTGTTTCAACTGTTTATGGTCAAGTAATGCTTATTTCACCTCGCAGCTGGTTATGCAACAAAGGTCACCAACTGAAATCAAACCAGTGGCGGCTGCTACAAAGGCTCCACTTGAAATCATTTTTAGTCCTTCTTCCTGTTTTTTCTGCCTGAAAATTGAAAAGAATTGCATGTACATTGCATGAGCTAAAGGCCCAGTAATTGGCTCTGATGTCTTCTTTATATTGGACTAGCACGGTGCTTCTTAAATAGTGGGGCGCATGTGACCCCGGGGAGCATGCAAACTACCGTTTGCTTTTTCATTTC
Organism: Acanthurus tractus; assembly: GCA_029783725.1. Lineage (NCBI taxonomy): Eukaryota > Metazoa > Chordata > Actinopteri > Acanthuriformes > Acanthuridae > Acanthurus > Acanthurus tractus. Next base: position 3,824,264 of record JAQNCA010000004.1, read on the forward strand.
CGTACCGAAATATTTGCACATCCACTACAGAAGGTGGCAGTGGCGCTTTCACGCTGCTCTGTCTTGGGTGATCACTGTTTTCAAAAGTCATGAGGGGTTAAAATTTATGCATTCTTGCTTTTAGAGATGAATGCTAAATAATGGAAAGTAGATGAGCTCCACAGACACGTCTCATGCTGGACATGAAGCAAATTAATGTTAATAAGGATACAATGT
>JAQNCA010000004.1:3828881-3859103 GCA_029783725.1 Acanthurus tractus
CACACACACACACACACACAGCTCTAACCTGTTCCTTGACGGAAGCGAGGATGGCGGAGGTGGTTTCAGACTCGGAGCCGTCTCCGTTGGAGGCGTTGAGGACGGGGCTCAACATGGTGGCAGCACTGGCAGTGTCAGATGCCACCTCAGGCACTGGCATACCTCCTGGAAAACACAGAAACATGCAACTCTTTTACTATTATTACATACACTCTGATATGGCACCATTTAGGCTGAGTGGCTGTCACACCCACACTCTCCTACACATCAAGCACACGGATATAGACATCAAAGTAAAAGCAGAAGTGAAGGGAGAGTCACACATTTCCAAACACACATTCAAAATTAACGCAGTGGCAACAAGATTAAAGATGTCTGATAAACCATCCCACTGTATTTCATTCCACTGCAGCATTTTGACCAGTTCTGATGAATGTTTTTGGTTATAATTAGTTACGCTGTTTGTTTTTTTTTTCCTTTCAATCTTGACTTATTCATGTTCAGGGTCATGAAGAGCTGGAGGTTCTCCCAGCATGCATGTTGCAGTGACACATCCTGGACAGGTGCATGAGTACTGTACATCTTTGGAACACAAAATCTAGGCCAGTGAGAAGAAAGCGTGCCGACTCCACAGAGATAACAGCAACAGATCTAAAGGTGGTCCAGCAATCAAGCCACAGCAGTGGTGCCGCTGGTAGAGAGAACAGATGAAGCAGTTGGAGGTGTACTACACCTTAAAAATTGGCAGTGGTATCACTCACAAACTTTTATTGCAACTGGAGTACATCTTGTAATTGTAATGTGGTGCATATTAGTGGCGGGTGGTGTATGAAAAAGTCGAACCTTTAAGGGCCATACAAAAACATTTGTACTTTTCAGAGCACAAGTGAACCTCACACAACAAGCATTGCACTGCAATTGACACAAGTACGCTGTCATCTCAAGATTGTAACTTTTAATGGTATAGATACGAGTAGAAATGTGAGTATAACAGATGAAGTGTTTTAACAGCCATATTAGTAGTTTCACTGAGGACTTAAAGTTTAAAGAATTCGCACGGTGATTTGCAGTAATTTTGTTTATTATTGTATTTCACTCAAACGAGAGGAAATAGTAATATTTGTTAGGATCTATTTTTAGTGGCAGATTAACACACATAGTGAGTATCTCTGGCAGCCTGACTGAGTATTTGGGACTGACTCAAAATAAACGACAGTGTGATAGTGCGGCCATGTGTTTTAATGCGTGGCCATGTGTTTTTGTGGGTTTTGGACAATCGTGGGGCTCTTTGCACGAGGCTCCAACCACTGATGCCTAATGACAATTTGGTATTATTTTTTATATTTGTTCAATGCTGACCATGAGGTAATGTGGTCAATTAGGACTTCAGATATGCACAAACTTTGTTCAACTATACAAAATCCACAAGTCAATATAATTTTTACAAAAAGGTGGGAAGACTTTCAACACAGAAGTAATCATGACATACTTTTAAACATTTGTAAACTATAAAGACGCATTTTTATGCATAGTTGCACATAAATCAAAGGAATTCTTAAATACTTGATGTTACAACTATGAACTGTATCACTTATTGAACCACCAGTCGTGGTGCCTGTACAGTCGCATCATAGTAATGGTAGTAGTAAGATTAACAGTTGAAACAGTCTCTGTACAGTATAATGGACTTTAACTGTAGAATTGCCAATATCATATAAGCAAAACAAATGGACGTTTCCCAAACACAACCAAAAGAAGACCAGCAAAAACTCACAAACACTCGCACACACACTTTCACACTCGAAGCCATGTGTCATCCTGTATCTGACCAGGCGTCGGAGGACACGGGCCTCGCATGTGCCATGTAATCCTGATGCAGCACAAAGCTGGTGTAACAGCTGCATCAGCCAGCTTTACACACTGATGAAATGCTTGTCATGAAGAATCCGCCACAGACACACACTTACACACACACACACACACACACACACATACACTTACAAAGGCTGGCTTTGGGCATGAGGCAGCACCAGCCAAACATTGAGGTAAAAAGGAATGTGAGAGCAGCCTGTGAGTGAAGTGGAGGGATGCGTGTTGAGAGGAGGGGAGATAAAAAGGTAAAGAAAAAAAAAAGATGAGTGGAAAGTGAGTGAGAGTGAGCAAAGAGAGGGCAGTGGAGGGGAAAAGGCGAGGTGAGGAGGGAAAAAGAGAGAAAAAAAACCTATTCTCGCATGCTGCTAGGCAACAATCTCTGGTCACTGAAGGCTGCTAATATGGCTGACCTGGCTTTATTTGTCTTCCATTTTGCAGAGTGTCCCTCTTCCATTCTATCTATCTATCCCTCATCATAGTTTCTGTACTTAAATTTTTCATTACCACCTACCTTTGTACTTACTCTGCATCCCTTTCTCCTCCTTTCCTCCTCCTGCATCTCCCCCTCCTCCACCCTCCTCTTCCTTGTTGCTTTTTATTATGCCTCTAAACTTTCTCTCCCCTTCCATCCCTCTCTTCCTGCTTGCTTCTCTTCACTTGACCTATTTCAGTGCCTCCTCATCTTTTCAAGCACATTTCTGCTTTAATAGGCATCATTCATCAGTGGGTGACAGAAGAAGGATGACCAAAGAGGTTGCAGATTGGATTCAAACATGCAATGCTGCAGCGCCTCCAAGACTCCCCCATCCAGGCCCCCTACTCTGACAGTGCATTGCATCTAATAAAAACTTTGCTGCTTTTCCGGCCTCATGTTACGACTACCTGCCTCAAATTATTCACAGATTCCGTATTTTCTCTCATTTCTTTAGAAATTTAACCCTTTTTTCTTCTCTTCAAATTCATCAATGTGGATTACTGCAGAAGATAAAATCAACACCAAAGGTTTATCAACAACATGTTTTGTTCAACAAGATAATCATCACAAAAAACATCAGTACCATGATTTTTAAAATTATGTAAAATTCTGACATTCTGACAATTTAAGTTTAAAAATCTGAGTTAGAAAAGTCTCTGTGAGTCAAAGCAAAATGATGCTATAAAGGCGGACAAATGAGAAGATTAGTTTCTCTGTTCAGCAATATGACATTTAACATTTGCATTCTCCTCAAGTCGAGTGGCTAAAAGCGATCACCTTTTTTGCAACCACCTTTTTTCACGTCATGCACGAGTATCAGAGAGAATTACTGGTTGGATTTTCACTGATGTATTTTATATCAGGGAACAAATCATAAAAGTTTCTGAGCCTTGTGTTATTCACAGATCTTCCAACCAGAAACTTGATATAAAACAAGCCACTGACTGCGAGATGAGGGACCTGAAAATACAAAAGTACAACACTGCCAACTCGTTCCTGGGTTTTAGGACTCTTTCCTGCAGCACTATATGAAGCAGACAGACACACTGTCCTCCAGCTGCTTTTCAGAACTGTTTTCATGACTTTTTATGTGAAAAACTATTTAAAAAAAAAATATTAATCAAAACAGATACTTTTAACTTACTTGTAATCACGTCTTGGGAACCAAAACATCCTCTTGGTGTCACTTACTTCTTAAGACCCTACAGATGTTAAAAAGCTTTCCAACTTCCTGCAGTACAGTCGGTTGAGCTACAGTGGATACTGGATCAAAGAAAAGTGAGTCATGCATCCAGTCATGCACGCAGCGCAGAGAGGAGACGAGCCATTCTGACACCAACCACATGACTGATATTAATGCGAAGTTCAAAACTGGGGGCAACTGCAACACTTTCCTCAACAAACCTTTTTTCTGAACCGACAATGGTGAATTATTTCTACACGGTGTTGACTCATTGTTGTTCACAGGATGCCCTGATGATACCACAGTGTCGATGCAATTGAATGTGACTGCTGCACATTTCATACTTCTGTCAGGTCTTTAATGTTTTTACTTGGTCTTGCACAGTTATGATATGGAGTTATCATGAAACACTGCAATACCATGGTTCATTTTTTGTATTTCCCTCTCAATGCAGACTGCTGTTTTTTTCTTTACAACCAACGGTGATAAACAGTGTTCTGGAGCAAAAATACAAACTGCAGTCTGATTACTAGGATTTTTGTTGCATATTTCAATTTAATTTTCACCATCCCAAGGGACTGAATGATTTTTTTTTGACCAAATACTACTGAGCTGATATTCCCATCACCCTCTGATTTATTGTAGTATTGTATTTTAGTGCAAATTAGATTTCTGTTTGTTTGTTTTCTAGCAAACTAATCCAAGTTAATTAACAGGTAAACTAGACATTGCTTTGTTAACATTGCCATTGTGGGCATGTTAGCACGGTGATTTTAACTATCATCTCAAAGCGCCACTGTGCTTATGTAAAGCTCCACAGACTCTTGTGTGTGTGTGTGCCATTATATATGGTTCATTTACGAATACTCTCCTCTTACGTACGTATGCATGAACATTTCACTTGACAGTAGATTCAAACTTGAACTCAATCAGAGAGCCGGATCAGAGAGCAGAGGGGAGTGCCCAACGGCCCAATTTGCCTATAGAAGAAAACAAGGGAGAAGCTGTGGTTTTGACTGTTCAGACAGGGCAGGCGGCCAAATATAGGTCAGCTCAACAGACCGTGTCCAAGCCCTCATCATACAACTGACCAGTACAAAGCAGCTTTCCCCAATAACAGCCGTCAGAACTAGGTTATAGAAGCCTACAAGCCCAGCTAGAGACAAGACTTTGAATATGGATTAGGCCCAAAGGCTTTATTTCACTGAAGTATAATCTTGGATTTTTAGGTCTATATTTCACCGCCGTAATGCAGGGGTATTTAGCCCCGCATTTCAAAGTGGTTAATCTCTGATATTGCTGTAACATTATAAATGCAGCTCACCATGCTATGATTGACATGGCTGACATGGGGAATGCTTGGCTTAATCTTTTGACCCCGTAAGCTCATCAGACAGGTCTGAGACAGGCGTGTTTTGGCGAAGATGGAGTTCATCACAGATCAGCAGCGAATCAGCTAAATGTCATGTTCGAGGGCTGCGGATGCATGTGTCTTGTCTTCTCGCATGTACTTGCATTCCTTTATATATGTGTACAAAGAGAGAGCACTAGAGCATGCTTATGTGTGTGTGTATGTATATTTGTGTGTGTGTGTCCCTTTTGGGATGCACGTGTTTGTTATGTGTTTGACGGGCAGTCCCCCGTCGCCTCATTAAAACTTGCTGCAATGTTTTGTTTTGGCTTCACCAGTCATCTGTCCCTTTGTCTAGACCCTCTGCCCGCCACTCTGCTTTCAAATTAACAAGACTTCAACACTTTTACATTAACAATATAATTAGCGCTGTCTGGGTCTCATTCTTTATTTATTTCAGATCCAGAGTCCACAGCAGAGATACATCTTTCATTTCGGTGTTACCCTTAAGAGTTCTGCGATGCATGCATGATTTCCTTTCAACTTTGTTTTCTACAGCGGCACAGCGAATTAGACAAACTAAATTAAGCATGAGGTGTGGAGGGCTGAAGTTTGCATGTAAAGTCCTCTAATCCATGTTTTAAATGAACACAACACAGAAGCAACTCTCTCTGCAAAGAATTTTACCAAGAGTTTAACGGTGAAAGTTAAACTGAGCTGATTTTTATTAACTCCAGAGGCTGAGTATAGTAAACTATAGTAAGGAGTACAGTTGCATTACATAGAAACCCTGTCTCCATTAAATTTTCTCACAGTATTACATCCTGGTATGGTAACTTACAATACAGCTGAAATAACAGATTGCTCTGCAAAGTGCCCTATGGTAGTCAAAACAATTAGCTTGGCCTCCAAACAATTTATGAGTTTATCATCAGATGGGCAGATAGTAGAAGTGCAGAAGATAGTGTCCAATCCACCTCAGATTCTCAAGCCAAAGTCCCAGCTCTTACCAGCCAGAAGAAGATTAATGGTTCTTCAGACCTCTACAAACATTCATTCCTGTCCTCTCAGTTTCTGCCTCACACTAACATGTAAGGCAAATGTTGCCCATCAGGTTTGTCCAATAGCATGTCTTGCGTTGTGGATGCTGACTGCAGGGGTTGTGCTGTATTTCACCATACTTAGTGTGTGAATGTGTTTGGAAGAAATGTGTTAAGTTTTGTTATTTTATGAATTTCTTCTATACGGGAGTGTAAATGGACTTGATCTGTGTGGTGTAATCTTACATGGAACTGCAGGACAGAAGTCCAGACCAAATGTTCCTGCAGGGATACTGAAAGCTAATGCTATGTGAACTCAAAAATAGATTAATCTTGCCTTTTTCAGGAGCAGATATGAGTATTTTTTAGAAAATATTTTAACATGGCACAGTAGAACACCAGTGTAAGCAATTTTATGAATGAGTTTGGGTTCAGGATCCTGTTATCTTGCATGCTGAATCACTGTCAAAGGCTTAATGAGACAGTTCATTATGAAGTGGCCATTGTTAATGAGTTGATTTTAAAATCTGTGTTTTGCTACTTGTAGTAAAAATAATGTGAAAAGAATGAGGGAAACAGTGTTTGTTTTTTGTAATTTTTAATCTTCTGACTGCAGACGGGTTTAATTTCATGTTCTTCTGACAAAACATTTTCTGGGCAGCATTCCATTCTTGTATATCAAATGCAAAGAACCTGTATATTAATGTAGTTTTTATAAAGAGGAAGCAAACTAAATGTCTAAAGGTGCAAGTAACTTTACAAAAGAGCTCCCAAATCATCACAGATGTTTTCAGCTATTGATGATCAGATCTCTACTTTAGGTTGAAAGTGTGTGGCTCTGTGGGCAAACTGTCAGATATCGTAAAATAAAATGTAATTTGTCCAACTTAGTAGATGCAACAACGCTAGGAGAGAGAGAGTGCAGGAGAAGTTAGTTAAATGTAGTCTGCAGAGCCCAGCACGGCCTACAGAGTGTAATTAGCTAAGATAAGTGAAATCATCTGTGTGGATTAACATATGCATGGCCTTGGAATGAACTGACTTGTTGCTGCAGAGCCGAAACACACACACACACAATGGCATATGGACTTATAAGCATCATTGAGGAATTTTACCCATTAACAAACTCTATCCACGGTAAAAGTCCAGCGGTTAATGGACATTTATATTCAGCTCACTCACCAACATACTCTTACACATATCTACTGTAAGACTGTCATGAAGTGTGAAGTGTCACTTAAGGAGGACAGCTCTCATTACAGACCTTTTGGAGGCGACTGGCCACAATCAAAGAATCTATCATTTAATAAAAAATGTATTATTAAATGCATTGAAACAGAAAGTCAATTACATTATGGTGAAAAGAACAGCTGCTGCCGAGTTGTTACTCTACTGCCTGGATGCCTGAGTCACTGGATATGGATAAAAAAAACCTACTGGGCTGAATGATGGTGTTTTCATTTTAAATGGCTGTATCTATTTTGGGCATAAATTTTAATGATGCTCACTGATGTTTGTTTATGTGTGATGTAAAAGTACTACTAATTACATAATCAAAACAGCTCTGCATAGAGTAAAGTTCCAAGGACAGCTAATAACTTCTATAACAGCTCATTGGGTGTTTTACTTTAATTCCTTTTTGTCCCTTTATTTTCCAGCACAGCCAAGCTTCACAATGCTTGGCTAATTACCAAGAAAACAGGAACGGCATTAGTTATATGCTTTTCCTGTTGTTATTATTAATAACAGTAGCTGTACACAGTAGAGTGACAGCAGGTGTAATAGGTGACAGGAGTATGATCACTGTTTTCTGGATCTAACAAACCTTCCGGCTCCTGACAAGACAAACATTGCTGCTAATGTGACTGATTGGAGCTGTGACAACAACATTATTAGCACATAAACACAGAGAGCCAGGCTATATTTAATGTAAAATTTCAGTGCAAAACAGATATTTAGCTTGATGTAGAGGAATTTTACAGGGAAAAGGAGTTGCAAGTAAATAGATGCATATAATGTAAATTTTTATTGACCCTCCTCTATCCCAGGTGTAGCCCCCCTGCAGCAGCTGCAGCAGCTCCCCACACGCAGTCTGATTCTCAGAGAAAGCCACAGCCCCAACAGACTAGCCTGGTTATAGACGACTGAGTCGCCTTCCACACCTTCGATTTATTCAAGGATTCAGATGTTGCGACCATGTTGTCACCGTGAGAAAGTGACAGACAGAAACAGTGACGAGCATGGATCAGATGAACAGTTTTAGAAGCTGCAGTAAGGTGACAGACAGCAAGCAGCAGCTCTTAAAGGTCCAGTGTTTAGGAATAAGAGAAATCTATTTGTAGAGTGGGAAGTAATGGAAATGACCTTAATCACAGTATATAATCACCTTTATATGAATTGTAAACCTAAGCTCAAGCATTTTTCACAAGTTCCGTGTCCGCTGTAGGTTTTCCTCGACCCTCGAAAGGGAAAGGTGGTCAGATTGATATTAACTGTGACTTCGCCAATAAATTTTACACACCAGACCTTTATATGGCTTTTAAAATTGTTGAGTGCTTCTCTTTGTGGGCTGCTCGCAGTAGTCTTGTAATCAAGCTAGACACAGACAAGATTTTAGAATTCATGAATTTATAGAAAATTCTCAATAAATATCATAAAATTGGGTATTACATGTCTGAATATTAAAGTGACTAGTGGTTAGTATTGCCACAATACCAGAAATTCAAGCAAAAATACGAAATAAAATTCACATCACATGTTGAAAGCACGAAGAATAAGTAAAATGAACTTCAATACAGGAAGCGGTTTCATCTCAGAGTGGTGTAATTGCTATGACAAATTTTGCTCAGGACTTCAGTGGTTCTAGAAGATGATCCTAAATGAGACTGGTCAACCCACAACATTTACTGCCTACAGGTACAGTAAGCTTTAGTAAAGCATACTTCTCCTTCCCATAGAGCGAACCCTTCTGTTTGGATACTTCAAACCCTCCTTATGGGCTGCCATCATGCCAAAATGTCAACCTTGTACACAAGACAATAAGTCTCATGATCTAATAGGCAGACATTCACTGGTGCTACACTCAGGAAAGCTTATTTGTACTTCACTGAGTAGCATATTTGTTTAGCGAAACTGACATGAATGCTTATAAGAAAATTGTATGGGAAGAATAAGAAGTAGAAGTAATTTAACACACGCACGCGCACACACACACACACATAAATACACTTATAGAGCATGATTATTAAAGTAAGAGTGGTAAACATGCATTTTGGGCCACTGAGTGTCTGAAAGAGGTAAATTTTTTCTAGTTACCATCTTTAAAGTCATTTAAAAACAGAGTCTTACTAAAGAGAAAAGTTTAAAAGAGAGCAATAAAAACCCTACTGCTTACCCTGTGTGATGCTGAGACAACATCATAGCTTTGAGAGCTCACAGCACCAGTCAGGTTGGACCAAAGCATGTAGAGTCAGATTTCAGTGATTTTACTGGCTTTCAACTGTCATGTCTGGAGCTAAACAATGGCATAAAAGGAAAAAAAAAGCATTTCAGCTGAAAGATCCTGTCAGTGTATATATAGTAAGTCTTATTATAACAAACCCCCTTTGAGATTTTTTTTTTCAGACATGTCCTCAGTTCCTTTCAACACAACAGAGAAAAGAACAGATAGTGGCGTAAAATATGCTTTTATAATGCCATAATAAACAAGATCTACTGGCCACCACAAAGCCTTTAAAGCTATGTGTGTTCTATATGCTGACTCACAAACGACTTTGTTGGACTGTACAACTCTCAGTGTTCCTTGTTACTCAGACTTATGACTTTACAGATCTGTAGATAAAGGTTTCAGTTTACTTGTCCTCATTTTACATGTGACACAAGCTAAAAAAAACATCCAACAGTGCATTCAAATTAGCAGAATCTCTTTGTGTTTTTTATCATTTCAGCTAGTATGATGTCAGTAAAGGTGCTACAGTGCAAGTCTCTAAGTGGCTATGACAACTTTTAGACAAGTTCTGCATTAACGTAGATCAAGAATCTCACTTTTCTGATACAACAGCTTATTATGGCCCTTGCTGTTACAGATGAACGCTATTACTTTTATAGACTTTCACTTCACAAGTTAGCTCTCACAAGCACATTAGTCTCATATCATTAGAGGGCAGTTCGGGTTTAAAACATCTTACTCCTTATCACAAGATAACTTTAGCATTAATAATTAGTCTAATGTAGCCTATATAAAATATCTGCTGTCTGCCTGCTGCAGAAGTTTAAAGCACAGAAACACAATTTTGCTTCAATATTACAGCAGTAACGTTAGCTTCTTTGATGCTCCTATTTACCATCCAACAATGAAAATTCACCTGAGGTGTACACAGGCACGGCTTTACTCATCAGAAACTACATCAAGCACAGGATTAAGTAAGTAAAACTACTATTTAATGGCTGAGGGGGATCTTTAGAAGAAACTGCACATTTGTGAATGATGTAGAGTTATTTTGCATGCATCTGTATGCACCTACAATACTGTCATCAATAACAACATTTATAAATTTATGTTGATCTTCAATATGGACATGACTTTTTGTCAAGATGATGGTAATAATGCATCGTCCATCAGAGGAAAGTCCACCTGTTTAATCACCTGTCTTTGCTGATCAGTACAACAGAAAGATCGAACGCACAATACAGCCTGTAAGCAGACCTGTATGCTCATTCTTCACACAGTGCCCCCCCCAACCACACACACTTTTCACACTTTAACCTCTCTCATTATCACTTTTTTCAGCTGTGAACTGTCAATATGTTTAATTATCAGTTTACACTCTCTCTCTCTATCTCTCTCTCTCTCCCTCTCTCTCTCTCACACACACACACACACACACACAAGCACACGCCATATGTTGCTCTGTCATAATGACTCTGTCACTGCAGCCAACGAAGCTTCACCTCAGCACATTGAGTCAGTCTGTTAGGTTCTGACTCAAGTGAAATCAGAAAACATCTTGTCACAACATCACAAGCCTGAATCAGAGATCTCTGTGCGGGAGTGTACATTGTTTTTAATGCTAGTGCTTCCTTCAAGTCTCCTTGGTGATTGTTACAATTTGTAACATTATCACCATAACATGTTGATACTGAACTAATACATATTTTTATACAATAAAGCAGCTTTATTTATATAGGTTTGATGTGTAATGCAGTGTAGATGATTTGAGGAAAGGATGTAAGGAGCCGTTATCCTAACGATGACCAGAAAGCATCCCCCTCATAATCCTGCCATGCTCTCTCTTCATGCCCCAGTTGCAGAGCACAGCGGCAGAGTTGTTGTTTTACAAATGTTTGGTTTCGTTGGCCTCATGTGTTGATCCTTTGTGTTCCTCAAGAATCCCAAAGGTTAATGAGGATCATCAGGATCTACGGCCCGGACTGTAGCTCTGTTACACTCATAGCCTGTCTCTGTCATGTATTCACAAAGGCATGTTGCTGTCCACGATGCTGAAGTGGTAGACAGGTTTGTAGCTGCACTTCCTTTTATGTCCCGCCCCTCTGTCATCTTTCATCTTGCATCTTCAGTATTCTCTGAACTGTAAACTATAAATACTCAGTTCTATACTATACTTAGCACTCAGGCCGCTGGACTTCAACAAGCTCAAACGATCTGTTAAAACAAAGGAATATATAAATATGCAATATATAAATGTACTCTTATCATCATTTTCCATATTACTCACATAAATGTATATATTGATATTCACTTTCTTCTTCTTCTTCTTCTTCTACTCATTTTTCCTCTTCTTCTCACACTGACATAAAGATGTTAATTTAACAATAGATTTGATATTAAGGCTGTCATTTGTGGTGCAGATGTCCTGGACTTCATTACCAATTCTAAATGTGGAAGGAAAAACATAAGAAAAACGCCTCTCGATGAAATTTATTTCCACAGTGTTAAAACTTCAGTGCAACACATGTTTGCAGCCTGGTGTTTGTTTGTGTCTCTGTAAACTAAAGTCAAACTCTGTGCTGTAAGGTGGAGAAAAAGGCCTGATGTTTTGATTTTGCGTTGTGTGCAGAGGAAGACCCTTTAACTATTCATATTGTCATAAAGGAAGGACTTTATGATATCTTGTTTGTCATAAGGTTTTGTTCAGCCAGCTTCAGAGGCTTTTTATAAGACTGTTTTAAATTAGTCAATTAACCTGACTTAGGCTCTGGGTACAATTCTTAAATCAGGATTTTTCAGGGATATTAATCCAAAAAGCCTGTTTTTCACACAGAATGTCCCAATAATACATGAGAAAATTGACTTTTGTGTGAAGGATTTTAAACACAAATGAAGACCCTCAGTTCTGAAACTATGGATGCATGTGACCAACATAAGGAAAAACGACAAAGAAATGATTTACTGACATTCATAAAAGTGGTAAGATAAGGAGATGGAAGAAGCAGTGAGGAAGAGTTTGTTGTGTAGTTCCTGTGCTCATTTCACTCCTACACATTTCACATATACATACAACTATGGTAAATATTGCATTTATACTTATTGTGTTGATTTGTCATGAAAAAACATTACAATCAGCAGTTAAATTTCATACTAACATCCCATATCTTCTATCACTCAATCCTGTTGCTGGTCCACCACAGCCACAGTTCAGAAGCAGAGCAGGACGTGACTGCGCGACTGAATACTGAAACATGCTGATGATTAAGTGCAACGCTTGACACAAAAAAGGATGTGGACACTTTGAATCTAGTCTCTGTATTTGTCATCTCGCTTTTACTTCCTTTCTTTTGAAGAGAGATGTTTTCATAAAACCCATGAAATTATTCTGTTCCCCCACCTCAACAGTTTTATTTGTTTCCTCATTGTCTAGACGCTGAAATAACGCAGAAATAAAAATCCCCAAGTCAATTCACTCTGCTTTTCCTCCACAGCTCCCTCTGTACTTTATTCTGTGTCTCTCACACACACACTCTCTGCCATTGTGTTGATATACTTGTGAGGATGTAATTTTGGAATGAAGTGTTTCTGTACTTGGAAATCATATCAATGAGGTTTATCAGTCTTATGTTTGGCGGAGCTCGGGTTGCTTTTCAAATGGAAATCTTGCAAATTTCGAGCTGAGGTATAAAATTGGTCAAATATTAAGATCACACAGGCCTCGTCTTTTACTTTTGATCCTGTCAGTTGAAGAGATCCCCGAATGAACGTGTTTTCAAACTGCTGTCATACCAATGCAAATCTCTATCGCAGGTTTATCCCCAGGATGCATGTTGATACCAGGACGGAGACAGCTGAGGCATATTGATGAATCTCAGTACAATATTTCACAAAAGTTCTTTCAAGGTCATCCTGTTAGAGTGTCAAACTTTCAGGAGGTGTTTTACGTTATTTCATTTTATTTCATTACTTATTTTTTGATTACAGGGGACTTACTTAATGTATAACAAACAGGTGTTTATGTGGAAGAGACAGTGCATGTTGATGAACGTTTCTATAAGAGAAAATAATTAGACAATAAAAAGAAAAGCCTTTTTCCCCTTTGTCTTTCCTGGTATGACGAACGATTCTTAACATTGATATTTGGGTGTAATAACTGGGTGTCCACCCCAACACATGCATGCACACACATACACACACACACACGCACACACCTCGTTAGACCAAAGGACTTGAAATGTTTTCTTCAGAAATAAAATACTAAAATAGATATTCAGGAGCTGTGAACTTGTAGTAGGAATAGTTTTAGAAACTTCAGGTCTGAATGGCGAGAATATTGGTGTAATTCACTGATTGTTGTCTAAAAAGACACTGGTCCAGGGCTTTAAGCCTAGTTTAAGAAACAAGTCACGCATTATGGCCTAAAAGCGTCACTTTGATTGGCTCCGAGTGTTGAGTTACCACTGGAGACCCCTGCTGGCAAGTTGATGTGACAACAGGGAAGCGCCATGGGATAACCTCGGGCCAGAGAGAGAGAGAGAGAGAGGAAGAGAGAGAGAGCTTCAAAACACACGAGCAGTACAGCTGACCTCCTTATGTTGCAGGTCACTGCTAATGTGCTTATTGACAAGTACACACATGAATAGAGAAAAAGAGAGAGCGACTGATGGAGGAAGTTCACATAGTTTCCCAATGTGGATGATAAAATACTGAAATCACATTCAGAAACACACATGCACACACGAAAGGAACAAAGTCCTCAACAGCAAAGTGAACTGTTTCACACACTGAAAATGAAACGACACGCTCTCCTAAGAAATTATAACACTCAAACAAACAGTGAAACGTGGGCAATTCTGAGCTTATTTATGTAGTGTAATGGCACTCACTGGAAAGGGTCTGGCACTTTAAATGTACTATAGAGCTCAGTCCTATATTTTAAAAGAAAATCTAAATTATACACAAAAAAACTACTGATGTAAACTTGTTTTTAAATTTTTTCTACCTTTGAAAACACAGATGTGTGAACCTGAGAGAAAAAAAAAAGGGCCAAGGATCCACCTTTTTCAACAAAACCTCCCAGTGGGCATCGAAAGTTAACAGAGGAGGAAAATAAACTGTTCACTGGAGGAGGAGATGCTCGTCTTCCATACAAAGTAGCCCTTGTTTAAAGTCTGAAAAACAACAAGCCGGAGCATCTAAAAATACAATCAACATCATGAATTATACATGTTTTTCACAGATCCTCTGGGTGAGCTACGTTCGCAATCGACTTCACCGCATGATATAATTACAGAGGTTACAACGATGGTGATAAACACGGGCAAATTAAAAACTCACATTGCCCTCCTCCGCCCACAGAGGAATTCAAACTGCTCAATGACGGAAGACTCTGCGCTGTGACAAGGCTGCTCATGAATGAGAAGAATCGGGAATGAAAGTTAACACGCTGAGACACTTCAAAGTGCAACTGCATCGGACAAACCGCGGCGTTTTGTCAGAAGAAAAGAACAAAAAAAAAAAAACTGCCAAAGCTTTTGGAAGAACTAAAACTCCTGAGGGTTTACAAATTCATTAGCGAAGTAAATATGTGGGACAGCGTTGCATTTGCAAAGGGGAGGCAATTCCTTTGTGTCAAAGATGATATACTCCAGATACATCCCAGCAATAAAACTGATTCTAAGAGACTGACTCTAAATCCACTGCTAATGCCAGAACAGTATGTACCAGCTGTGGCCACAAAGCATGCTGAATCGCCATGAATGCAGTCTTGGAAATAACAGAATCCACTTATATATAAATATATGATACAACTCTCCACAATGCACGTCTTTGTCCGATAAGCAAAGAACATTTCAATTCCTGCCACTTTCTTATTTTTAACGCCAGACTCGCTAATTAGATCATTTTTGAGAGCAACAGGAAGGATCCTTAACCCCTCTGAACTCTTGCACAACACTCAGCACAAAGTCTGATAGCAGTATGTGGACACTGTTGCTGCTAATGACCTTGTATTCACATCCTCCTCGTGACAAACTTGTTACATTCAGCTCAGTGCTGCATCTGGAAAAAGTTACTCAGATTCAACTTATTGTTTTAATCAGTTCAAAGAGGCCTTTTGCTTCTTTTTTAATCCACAGAACTAGAATAAATGTATACAGCCATGCTAACACAGCAGAAACAGTCTATGGCAATGATCTCCAAATCAGATTGATCACTACAAAATTATTGTAATAACATATTTTTTAGTTTCTTTATTTCTCATGCTCATTGTTTTTTTTACT
The DNA here is from genome assembly GCA_029783725.1 of Acanthurus tractus. Taxonomy (NCBI): domain Eukaryota; kingdom Metazoa; phylum Chordata; class Actinopteri; order Acanthuriformes; family Acanthuridae; genus Acanthurus; species Acanthurus tractus. The sequence goes on from JAQNCA010000004.1 coordinate 3,844,532, forward strand.
GATATGTATACATTTACTGTATAAGTATCCAATAATGACACAGAAAGATTTGCTTTTTACTGAATTGCATGTACTGCTTTGCAAAACAGTATAGATTTACTCCTATCAAGGAAGGGCCTGCTCAAGGGGGCATCATGTGACCAGCCATTATCAGCCTGCTTATGAGGATAACCGCGGGTGCTCCCCCTGTGTGCATTTTCTCTCTTCATCACCTGCAGCAGCGTTGCTGTTTGAGCAAGCTACACAAGGCAGCCTGACGAACAGCAAGCTTCACTGCTGCATACTGCTGCCTCATTATTGACAGTCTGTCCCGAGCTTCAAGGTGAAAGTCTTTTCCAAAGAGAGAAAAAATAATTCATTCTCATTGTGATTTCAGTGCGTGTGTGTGTGTGTGTGTGTGTGTGTGTGTGTGTAGCCCAGCCTCAGGCAGCCAGCCTGAAGCAGACAGCTAACTGCAGAGGAGTAAAGTAAGTTAAAACAGACATTACCATTGCTTTGGGGCTTTTTTTTCATATGTTGTCAGATATGAAAAAGACCCTTAATTAACAAGTTGATTACTTGATAACCATCATTAAATATTTAAAGAATTTAAGCAAATAATCATGTCCTCATTTTGTATAGAAATTAATTTTAGTTTGAGGTTCTTCATCCATATGAGTGATGGATCACTGTAAATCTAACTCAGGGACACTGTGTTTAGGCACAGACAGGTAAATGAAAACATCAGCATACTAACATGCACATAATTCATGTCATGCTTTAATGTAAAGCTAAGTTTTATATTTCTATATTGCAGTGAGAAAATATATTATTTATATAACTATTATATCTGGACATAGCAAATTGTTAATTTGTAACACTCGCAAAATCTGTCATCTTTTGCAAAACAAGCTTTTTTTTAAATCCCAAAACAGTTATTGCATGTCTCTTCCGTGTCTCCTCCAGTCTTCCATACAATCTCAAACCCTGTAATACAGAACACTGGAAAAATGTGAACCGCATCTTGTATAGGAAATACATGTGGCTAGATCCTCTCGAAGTGCAGTTTTAAACTGACATCCTTCATCTCTGCAGCCACTCACAGCGGTAAAAGTAATATGACCAATCTGAAAAAAAACAAGAACATTAAAAAATGTTTTTTTTTTACAAAAAGAAATCAAAGCAAGCTTTAAAGCTGATTTTAAAGTAGTGTGCTTTTGTCATGTAAACATAGTTCACTGATATCTCTCTACTGTTTTTGCACCATAATGGTGCAGCTTGCTTACATAATGGAACAAACTCTGATGGAAGAAAACAGTTGAAAGACTTAGGAATTCAGCCCAAAGTTCAAAGGCTTTACCTCGCTATTCTCAGCATTGTAAGCGTCACCATTAACACCAAAGATTACTTCGAGTACACATACTCGCTACTACAGTGCCAGGCATAATAAATCAGTGTGACTTTTCTCAGAAGATATGGCAGCGCTGAAGGAATTTGTTCTGGAGGGCAACAACGAAGAGGTGCAACTGCTTGCAGCTTCTGCCCTGAACCACTGCTAAAGCTCCAGTCCATGCATGAGAGCAGCAACATCAAACAGCTGAGATGACCGGGATTTAGATAGCATTGTGCAAGTCAGGACGCAGTGAGGGATGAACTTCATGAAAGGAAGCAACGAGCTGCTCAAAAATATCAGCTTTGTTTCTTTAGCATTTTTCAACTACAGAAGTGTTTCGTTTTATGTCTTTTGGAAACAGCAAAAAAGATGCCATTTATACATTTTGTCATTAAAGTAAAAGCGGTGGACCAGCTTATTTGTTTATCTCACATTACAAATCAAATTCTTCCTCCGGTTCCTGTTATTCTTATCTGATGTTCTGATGCGTCTGTTGCCTGACAGTGATGGCATGTTATGCAACTCAGGATCACATCAATCTAAATCATCTTACATCAGAAACATACAGTAGTGGACGATTTCAGATGATGAGTGTTCCCCACTTATGCATCCATCATTTGTCACAGTTGCCCTTTCAGCGTTATTATTTAATCAAAACAGTGGTTACCTTGTTCTAGTGCCTGATAGGCCACTAAAAAAAAGACAAATAATGATTTTCAGCTTCTTTTGATTCTTCCTCACAGGTCAAAGCTTCATCTAAACATTACATAACATAACTAAAATGATGCTTTAAGCTGCTTGCCCACTTTGACTCGGCTCCTTTTTGGCTTCTTTTCATCATTATCTCGAGCAAAAAAAAAAAAAAAGGACACGCTGTTTCATTTCCGGCAGCACCGATGCATTTATAGCAGTTTTTGCAAAATGAGCCGAGATGCAGATGGGTTTGAAATGTCACAGAGCGACCGCACAAAGTCACAACCAGCATCTGTTAAAGCTCTGTGAGTTCAAAAAAAAAAGAAAAGAAAACTGATGCTATGAAACTTGTTTAGTTTCTCACTATGGGAGGGACCTACTGGTCCATCCAAGGCATTGCTGTGACATATGTGCATTTTAAAAAAATTGGGTGCAATTCCTCTTAAGAGAATAAAAAACGATGCTCACTCTGTCCTGGAGTAGATGTGGTGTGGCCACATTCTCTATCTTTCTCTCTTGCAGTGCTATAAATAGTGGAGAGTGCTGCTGTCTCTCATATTTCATGTGTCACTGGCTCCCACAGTCACTGGTAAAGAATGTTCACTGCGTACAAACATAAAGCCTCTTCTTGCCTCCTTCTGCACATATATTTCTACTTCCTCGCTTTCCTTAATCTCTTCTCTCCTACGCTCTCCGTGCTTTAACCTGAGAGGCCAGGCCTCACGCTCATGTTTCCAGTGGCAGGGAAGTAGATCTCCATATCTAGGGCAATTAGGAAAAGACAGAGCAACACAAGTTTTCATTTTAAAAGAAAACAGTTACTATTATGCAGCTGTTGTATATATTTATGAAAAAGCTTCCAAATGTGCAGCAATCAAATGACATTTCGATGCATTCCAGTGCTTCCTGCTATAATCAGGGCTGTCCAATGTGATAAGCTATTACTCAAGAAAAAAAAAGATATGGGAGGAAAAAAGAGAAGCTGATTGATAAGTTGCCCAGTGGTTGGTGATGGATGGATGCATACAAACTCTGAGGAGGCAGACAAACAACAAAAGTCTAACTTGGAACAATGCAAAATCATATCCTGCTCTAAATGTTTTAGGGCACCAACTTGAAAAAAAATCACTCCTTTAAATTGTTTCCTTAATGAGTTAAAAAGGTCGCTGACATCAGTTACCAAAACAAAACTGAGACGTCCGTTTTCATCTGAAAAAGCCGGATGACTCTGTGGATCACAATGTCTGTCAGTCATTTTTTTTTCACCACTTTGGTCCGGCCAAAACATCTGAGGAACTATTGCATAAAAATAGATTTTCATTGAATGCGATGTTAACATCTAAGCTCTGCCTTTTCTGTTTAGTGTTATTTAACAACTGCAATCAATCACAATTGCTTGCAAAAACTTTATTGTTGAACATGATCATTAGCAGGTTTGTAGGTGTTTGCATGCTGATATAAGCATTCAACTTAAAGCTCTGCTGTATTATTGAAGGACAAAGATAAGGCATTATACATGTAGGTCTATCACTCCATCACAGAGCTCACAAGCTCAGGATACAGTTACTACAGTAAGATATGATTTACTTATTTTTTTAGATTTTTTCCCACTACAGAGCTGCTTTCAGCCAAAGTCCTATGCAACAACACTGTCCTGTACTCGCCTGTAAATGCACCATGTCTTCTGTGTAAATAATGAGTTGTCTGGCAAACAAATGTTATGAATATTAATGTATGAGTCACACAGAGGGAAAGAGTCATAAATATCCAGGCCTGTAACGTAAACGTCCAACACTGCAGACGCACACACATACATGCAACCTCCTTTAATCCTTATCCTTATCAATGATTTTCATAATTTAAACAAGTGTGTAATTCAGTGGCATTCAGTGGTGTGATTTCAGTTTGTAACCAGCTGAATAACCTCCCCTTCCCCCTCATTTTCAAGCATGCAAGAGAGCCTGCAGTGACCTCAGGTAGCACAGAAACATTTATTCTCTTTTAAAACCCAGTGCTTGGAAACATGCCAGTGCAACATGGCAAAAAAAAGAACTCTCCCTATAAATTCTTCAGAGGATTCTCGCAAATTCACAATAATTCTTTTTTTACAGGTTATTTCTACACAAACGAAAATTAACATTAACTTCTGCCTGTGTTTTTCGCCTATATCCCACACGCTTATTCTTTAAGCTGAAAAGTGAGTAACTGATTACATTTTTACTGAAAGAAATCATTAAATTGGAATAAAGGCCAAGTAAATAAAGACAAACTGTTGCTTTACTACAACAGCTGAGACAAGGGCAAATGAGGAATTCCCAGCCCTAACTTGAATACTTGAGCACATGGAGTGCAGTATGTTGGCCAGCTGAGCGAAAATCTCTGAGGGATTTGACCCGTAGCCAATAAACTGCAAAGTCTCTTCATCTCTCAGTCAGACACAATGCTTAGTCATCAGCACGACGCTCAGCTCAACCTGACAAATCCTTATTAGTCAAAGTTAAAAGGTCTGGGAGAAAATATTTCCTTTGAGCCACGTTCAGAAACTCATTCTGTGTGTGTTGTGATCAGCAGCTGCCAAAAGCTGGAACTGTTTTTGCCTGACTAGGTCTGGTTATAAAAGACTACAAAAAGCAAAAAAAAAAAAAAAGTCTCACATGGCTAACAGAGAGTTTCCGACAGCTGATTCACACCAGTTATAATAAGCGCAAGCATCTTTGAGCTCGTTTCATTTCCATCTTGTTCAGTTTCCCAAGTGTAAATGTCCTGTTTTCTTTCTAACATCAAAGCTGATTAAAATACCTCAGTTTTTCCTTGGTCTCAGATGAAGTGTGGCAAAAGAAAAAAACAATACCTCCAGCAAGTTCACTAAGTATTCTTCTATGAGTTTCCAACAGGCAAGGACTCAGGGTTAAATATAAACATGACATGATGTCAAATACGAAGATGACAAAGTAGGATTTTAAAGTTTGTATGCGTATTCATGAAAAGGTGAGTTTCAGGTGGATTTCTAGTCATTGCGTCCGTGTGTACGTACGAGTCCGGCCTGACTGATCAGCGGCAGCAGTTACAGCTCACCATGAAACCAGAGCAGTGCATGAACATCAGGGGCGTGGCCTTGTGATCTGCGGGTTATTTCACAGGCAGTGACTGGAAACGGCATCCTCATTATTTTCACTGTTGTTTGTGTCTTAATATCTTATAACAAAAACCTTCCCGGCTAATTAGTTCTGTTAATGTTTTATCATATGATAATTTCAAGAAAAAGAAAAAAAAACATGAATAAGAGATGCTTTTATTCCATTTTTTTCTGGATAAAAAGCTAATTTACTGCAAGATGGGAAAACCATTTCATAGGTCACTAAGTGCTGATGCTGTTTGATGGATCAACAAATCTGATGACTCATGATGTCTTTGAGCACAAACGGTCCTAATGTTTACGAACTCATGATCTCATCCTGGCTTTGTGGAATAAAGGATCACTCTGTGGTTAAGGTTAATGGACACGCATGCAAGGACACTTACATTTCCTTTTCATATGTGACAAGAAAGCACAGAGACAATGTGTCTGGCCATGTCTGAACAAGAGTCTACAGCCTCATTAACAGCTCTGCGAGGCTGCACTCAGACACAGCGGTGCTTTGAACCACATGCTAACATTAGCATGTCGCCATGCTTACAGACATGCAGCAAATTAACACAAAACACAAAGCCTGATGTTAATGTCATAAGTTTTACAAGCCTTTACTAAAGTCCTGGATAGATTTTGACCTGATGGATTAAAAAAGTTTAAAGACCACCAAAGTTATTTTTTTACAATCAAATCTTGTTTCCACTCTGGCAAATTTCATAACAATCCATTTAACAGCTGTTGAGATATTTCGGCCAAAACCAAAAATATCAACATGATGGTGTTAGTGGTGAAGTCAAGAAGCCACAACTGTTTTTAGAAGTCATCATCTGAAAACCTCATAAGTCTGTACATAACTCTCTTCCATTTCACAAAGAAGATGCTGAGGTGTTTCACTGGAAATTTGATGGTGTCCAAGCCAAAGTCATCCAAATTCATCCCAAGTGCCTACTTTTTTCAGTAAAAAAATGCCAAAGTCTGCTTGAAAAGTAGCCAGAATATGTCTTGTTTCTGTCTGGCCTCACTTTTACCTTTTTACACTCATGTGCAAAGACATTTTTTCACTTGAAATCATCACAATGGCGCAGTAACCTCTCTCTGGTAAAATTGATGTTCTTATGTATGCAGATATCAGTCTACTATGACTAAAGCTACACCGCTACTCCAAAGTACAATGAAAACCAAGGGACAAAGTAAAGCAGTCAGTGCAGTTAGGAGTACTGCATGGCTGCCTGAAATCTTTGGCTTGCACCCGTTTGAATGGGACGCCAAAGTGCTGAGCAAACCTTTAAGATAAAGAGGAGATTAGTTGCTGTCAGGGTGCAGGCTGGATGTGAGTACAGCGAATGAAGAGGCATTAAAGTCAGACAAAGCTGGGCTCCACTGGCCTGACGCCACTTCCTCTACTGCACGCGTACACACACTCACACACACACACACACATACACACACACATACACACACACACACACAAACACCCACAAACCACAAACCCACTCATACGAAACTTGCAAGCAAGCAAATGCTTGCACAGTGTTAGCAGTAAATGAGGGCTTGGGGTACCCAAATGCCCTTTAAAGTTTAAAAATTGCTTATGAAATAAAAACTGTCAGAGATGGTGAAAAGATAGCATCCCCCGATTTTTGCTTGTACTTTCTATTTTAGCTTTTCATACTTGTAATATTAAAGTGTTTGAGCAGTAATTCCTTCAATATTTTTTACAGCGCATTTAGGGTTTGAAACATGAAAGTGTGATTGGTCAGAAAACAATCAAGGACACAGTCTGAAGCAAAGCAGTACACTGCAGTCTGCAGTAGACCCAACACAAACCAACATGTCAGCAAAATATTAAACCAACAACAGGGTAAAAACTAAACAATGGCATCTAGCAGGGTGGAGTGGCCTAGGACAAAGAGGAGAAAATAACACTCTCACTTATATCCAACACTGGTAAAGCTAAAATAAAGAGAACTTCTGTACTCACCGAGACATGCTACTGCAGAGTTTATTTACCAGTATGAATTGAATGTGTATTTTTTTTACTAAACTAGACACAAAAAGTATTAAAGCTAAAAAGAGGGACAAAACAATGGCCACTGCAAAAGCATTAATTTCACACTCAAATGAAAATTATGTGAAAAATTTGTATGAATTCATCCTGCGCTACATCCAGAGGACAGGCAGTGCAAAAAAGCAGAGTGAAAATTGTTCTCATCAAGGTGATAAATGATGAACGGTTATTTGACCATATTTTTTTTTAAACTTCACAGCTCCCAAAGCTCTGTGGGTAATAATGGCTGTCCCTCAGCGGAAATTTGGAGAAGAAGCTTGTTAGTAATTCTGTAAGGTCCACTCACACACTTGAAATCATAAACACTAGGCATACTAGAACAAAGAGTTAGCTCCTAATGCTGCAGCCAATCCTCCAACACCCACCCAGTCAGCAACACACACACACACAAAACACACATGCAAAAAGACAAGGGCATGCAAAGTCACCCTTACATTTAAGCACACACAAAAAAGGACAAATCCAGCACTGGCATTTTTCTGCAAAAAAACAGCCAGTAAATAGGTCTAAAAGCCGTGGCACCTGATGCGTTAGTCTGAAATCATAATGGTACATAAACAGAAAAAGAGCATACACAGATTTATATAGGCTATAATAAATGAGACATTAATTGGGACAGTCACTCTCTATTAATTTGTGACCACGCCTTGACGGCTGATGCTGACACTTGGTTTGAAATTTTAATAGCTAAGGCATTACGGTTGCAAAAGCATACTATTTTATTAAAATATATATTTTCATTGAGCATACTTACACTGAACTATCTAAAAAAGCACACAAGCCTTTGAATTGGCATAAGGTTTTGCTGTAAGGCGCATAGCTAAATTGTGATTTTTTCTCTTTAGAAATGAGTAGTGTACAGTTGTACTTGAGGCTACATGTTAGCTTGGAGCAGCTGTGTGTTCTAGGCTAGCCTGCTGATGTTTAAATCAAAGCCAACAGTCAGGAATTATGGTCATGTTGGGACCTGTGGGTACTAGCTTGTTATTAGTTTTAAAGCTATACCTAAAATTAACATATCATACTGGTAAGCAAAGTGCTCCTATGTATTTTATGCAGAGTTGAGAAGAGTTGGTTTGGGAGACACCAGCTCATTTTCAGACGGATATCCAACTCTTTATGTGCTCTTCTACTAGCCTTGCTTACACAAAATAGTAATTATATATATACTAAAAATGTGGGATTATATTTTTATTTTATATTATTTTCTATATTTGACTATCTGATGGTTACATCTGAATTAGCCCATTCTGCTTCACAGAGCTTTTTGATTTTCACAAAAATGTGTTTGTAGGACAGTGAAGCTCCAAATTGCCAATCAGCACAAGTGTCATTTCAAGCTAGCGCAAATTCACTATTGTTGTTAACTTTTTCTCAAGAGCTACACTTTCACAAGCATTCTTGTGGAGGTAACACTCATTTATGAAAAATTTTTCATGACAATGTAAAAAGTGAGAAATGCCTGTAGTGATGAATCCACAATAAATTATTGCAAGACAACGTGGTTCTCCGCTGTGCTACAGAGTGTTCAAGCTTGTTGTTTTGCTTTCCCTGTGCATGACTATGGTTTCTTCAACTCTGTTTTGAGGCACAGTGGCCCATTCAGTGAAAGCTCTGATATACGTATCCATCCTGTATGTATGCTCCTTAACAACACCACAGCCTGAAGGGAAAATAAGCAACAACAAAAGAGTGGACAACTGATTTCTGATAATTGGCCGGATGTTTTCATCATGTGTGTGAAAGAGTTCTGCAGCTCTAAAACATCTAGCCGTTTCTATTTTTCCCTGAGTTAAAATAAATGATTGAAATAATCATTTTCAATGAGCATTCAGTTGTTATGAATACACTATGTGGGACACATGGAATCTGTTTTGATATTTGTAACACATTTGTAAAACTGTTCATTTGTTGACACACAGACATACAGTTACCAGCCACAAGGGGAAGACTCTCCTGCCCCACTCCCACCCACCAACTCACTCACCCCTTCACACACTCCCAGCTAATTGTGAGTCGCCCCTCGCTGACCTCCCCCCCCATATACAGAGTCATCGCCATGACAGCAGAGTCTTGCTCATTATCTCCAACAAGGGTTGGCCTTGTTAGAGCCCAAACTGCCAGAACACACCTGGCTGACATCACAGCAAACCCGAGTCCATGTTACCGTAGCAACCACAACTTGGCAACCGCAACTTGGCTACGTCCCACTCCACGGGGGATTGATTGGGTGAGCAATGCAGTGAGAGGTGGATTAGGAGGAGTATTATTGTCTCCCTTGGTGCAGAGGGGTCTGAGCTTTGCCAGACAGACAGGATGGTGGACTCAATGAAACAATGATGACAGCCCTGGCCTGAACTTGGCTTTACGCAGAGATGAAAGATGCCTCTCATATATCCATTATTCATTAAATTGTCTAATGGGCTACAGTGATTACAAAAATAGTGCGGTGCTCTTGTGTCTAAGCAGTGTCGGGCTGATTTCATATATTCCTGGATTGCTAAATTGAGCTAAATGATATCATTCCACTGAGCAGAGTGAGACAGATATGGCCACATTTTTCATTCAAGTGTCTTTCTGATGCACAACCAAATAGGAGCCATCAAAAAAAAAAAAAAAAAAATAGGTGCAAAGCAATTTCACAAGTTTTTGCTGGTTCTCTGACTGCAAAGTGCACCTCTCAACCATCAAGTAAAGAGAACAAAACTCAAGTGACAAAATGAGAAAATGTGTCCGACAAACAACCATTACCCTCTCCATAGCTTCTGCTCTGCTCCTCTCTCAGGAGAAGAGGGAAAACCACTCAGTGCCTGAGACAGGAAGGCAAAGTGCAGCTGTTATTTGTCATCATCCATTAGTGAACCAGCCGGACCCACAAGTGGAGGCTGCAGAGAGAGGAAATGGTCGGAGGTCATTCAGTCACCTGATTTTTTGCACCTGATCAGGCCAGTAGATATCAATATAAAGTGTATATAGTCCTGATCAGGGCAGTGGCAATGTTCGACTTCCATCAGTGACTTTATTAACAAGCACTTGGGATTTAGATCATCACCTGGTTTGTCAAACAACCAGGTTCCTCTTCATTTAAAATGCTGGAAGGAGTATGTTTTTTTTAAGAGCAAAGTGCAATGAAAGGGTGTGCAAGTTGAAGAAGTGGGCAGGTGTGTAGCACCTAAAAGACCTGAGTCCAAATTCTACGACAGACCTACAGTTAACATTTACCTTTACCCCAGGATGTCAGTGGTACCATACATGCTCTGCTGAAACCTGATCCTTCCAGTCTGTTGAAGCATCCTCAGAACAGATACATAATACATGGAAGAAGCAGTTGGCAGCTTTCAGACAGCGAAATCACATCCATAGGGCAAATTGCAGATTTTGAAGATCAAAGCTAAGCGACTACTAATGAGTGAAGTAACAGTTGCAAATATGCTCATTTGTGAACTTGATTATTGAGAGAAATGTGATTCAATAACATTACAAGTGGGAGAGGAATCTAACACTGAATCTTGGGGTAGACTGCGTATCACCAGTACCCACACACTGTACAAAGTAGGTGTGGTTACAGCATCATTCATCACTCTGGTGGTAGCAGAGAAGGTGCAGTGATCCAGCTCTTAAACCCCAGTGCATGACAATAGACTGCAATGAACTGACTGGAGAAAAATATGTTAACGGCTGACTTGAAATTTTAAGGGAAGACAGTTTTGATATAAGAGAGCAATAATACCAACAGCAGAATCCATGCTGGTTGCTAATGTGCTATTTTTTAAGTGAATGTCATTGGTCAGTTTTTTTAAAAGAGATGTTCAGATACAATTTTGTTTTGCAGTCTCTCAGAACTAAACAACGTGTACCAGCCTATACTGAGTACCAATCTCATAGTACATTAATAAAAAATGAATACTGGGCCCTTGCATAGTGAAGAATTAGTAAGTGGCATATCATTTGAACGCATCATGTTGTATTAGAGCAGTGCATAAACTTCTGTACTCACTGAATCCCAACATAGTATTAATGGTAGTAAAACCTGAAACAAAACTTTTTTGTACGCATTTAGTTTTCATATAAATCGCCTTTATATTAATCTGTAAACCCGATAAAGGCTGACATGTTGGTTACAACTCTCTTGGTTCTCTTTGTGTTTCTCATTGTGAGTTTGTTTTGGGGCATGATGCTTTCAGTACATTAAATAAGTATTACATTATCTCTTTTAACCATTTTTTTTTGTTATTTTATATATGTTTTAATAAACACAGCTTTTAAATGTATGAACATTTTATCGTTGCTAATATTCCCTGCAATCGTAAGGCCATGAAGGCAGCAACTTGTTCGGCTTTTTTGCATCTCCCACTGTGTTTCTGCTCTGAATTGTTCAAGGACTAAAGAGCTTGTTGACCAGGCAACCTATCTTTCCCCCATCTACTGGCCGAAGGAGGGGGGCTCCAGCTGTGATATGTATCAGATGTTGCCATGACTGGAATACAATGACCTGGCAACACACGCTCTCTCTCTCTCTCTTTCTCTCTCTCTCTCTCTCTCTCTCTCTCTCTCTCTCGTCCACGCTTGCCATGTGTTTCTCTTTCCGAACAAGGTTATCAGCAGAGATTATCAGGTTAGGACAATAGATGGCTATTCACATAGGTAGTAGTAGGTAGGTAATTATTTTAACTCTAAACGCATCTCTTAGAGCTGAAGTCGAGACTGTTGTCTATGATGATTATGCACACTGACAGTTATTACTGGTGTATAACTCTTTTTAATAACTGTAATAGTAGAAGTAGCAGTAATTATTGAATGACTTTTGGCCATGAAAACAGCCAAATTACTCCTGAAATATTATTAAACGTAACAAAATCATCATTCATATCTTAAGTACAGCTTATATCTTTTTTTCTTTGTTTGGCTGCTCTCTGTTCAGGGGCTGCCACGGTGGATCATCTGCACAGGCAAACCAGGCCCCGCCCAAACCAGCAGTTGAAAAAGAAAATGTGGAAGATCCACATATTTGATTTGGCAAGAGGCTTTTATGCCGTATGCCCTCTCTGACGCAACCCTCCTCTCTGATCCAAGCTTGAGACTGGCAATCGGGAATGTGCTGCTTTGTGCATTCTGAGTGGCTGGGGAGCGAACCTGAGCCACAGCTGCCCCATGCTAAGTATTTTTATATAATCATTATTATTAGCAGTTCTACTAACGATTACATCACCATCAAGAATTGCCCGGTTAAATACAGCTGCTTCTCCTATAGCTTATGATCTGGCATGAATTCTGCAGGGATAGATCGAATAACAAAAACAAAAACTACTCATAACAACTTTACCTTTGAAGTCACCAAAGCATGTTGATGCAGCTACAAAAGTGGGTCATATAATGTTTAATACTAATTAACCACCAGTCAGGCACGTATACTTTATATACGGCATCTGTAGTGTCCCTGATGCCTCCTCTCAACTTGTGGAGGCTGTACTTCATCTTTTCTTGCAGTTTGTTCTTGATTTTAAACACTGTGCTCCTTGTGGTAACGAATAATTTAGCAGTATTTGGACTCACGCGTCTGCATTTTATGCACAACTGATCTAACCTCTTCAGATTCTGTGTTAGTTGTCTCATAACACTTTGAATACTAACACATAAATGTGCTTTTTATAGAAGTTTTTCATTAATGGCAAATGCTAATAACTGACATGCATCCTAGTTAAGATTTGCATAGAGGAATTGATTGTGTTTAGGCTACTAGAATATTAAAAGACAGTTCCTTTTTATTTAACAACATTCGACTAATTTTGAAATCTCTGGCATTCATTTTATTGGCAATAAAGACACTTTACACACTATTTTATATGTGGAGATATTTATTTAATCTTAACTGGTCTTTTGCTGGACAGTTTTCATTGCTAGATTAACACTAAAACTCTGTAGCCCACACGTTTAGCATTACCTCATCCCTATTACCTCATGTGACCTTTTTTAAGGCAATCTCTCTTGCTTTCAAATCTCCACAATCATTCTGGGGAGGAACATGTTATCATTACAGACAGAAATGAAGGCAGAACCAACAAACATATAACCTAAGTTGAAATAAACCTGAGAAATCCTTTGTTTCTGAATGTTTTCATTATTTTTGTTTATCTCCGCTATGATATACTCTTGCAAGCTGTGTTGTCAAAACTGAGTCTGCTGGTCTACATTAGGCTAAGAGTTCAGTAGATGCAGCATAATTTGACTGTAGTTGTTGTGGGGGAGGGGGGGTAAATCACTATCTCAGTTCTGTCTCAGTGAAAGGTTATTAAGAGTGTGTCCACATCACATGTATCATCTTCTTAATATAAAAACTTAATGAGGCCTGTTGAGGCTGCAGCAGCTAAGGCGAGTCTTTGGAGAAGGATGATAACATGCTCTTAACTTTGCTCTGAACCATGGCGGAGTGCATCACTTTTCAGTCTTTTCACCAGGGATGTAGCTATGGGGTCATTCCACCATCTACCATGAATCTTTGGCAATTAGGATGAGAAATGGAGAGAGGGGCTGAAGGGTGGGGGTGCTCTATTATACCCCAGAGTGGCAGGCAAATGTACTCTGAGGACTGCTGGCTTCCTGTAATGCCGCTCAACGTGTTACGGGAACGCATGCAGCAACATTTGGGCAGAGGAGCTCTTTGATCAGTTAAATGTTGTGTGACGAGAACACTGGCTGGCAGTTTCACCTGTTTGTGTTAAGTGTTTAGAGTTCCGCTTCGAGATGTTGCAAATCTGGCTTGTAGCAGTCAGTAAACTCAAGCTGTTTGTGTGCTCTCTGGCAGACAAAACGAATACTGGAGACAAGGAGTCGAAACTGTGATCATGTTTGTGCCAGAGAGAAAGGAAGCGCGTATGGTCGTAAATCAGTGGTTTCATTTGTATTTTCGGAAATATGGGATAGTTTTACCTCTTTGTATCTCGAAGAAGGATTCAAATAATCTTCCTGAAAGGTCAACATCACTCAGCTAGCTTAGATGAATGCATCGTGAGACAAGATGGGTCACAGCTACGCACTGTTGCAGAGCACAACATTTTTGGTAAATTTGCCTCTGCTGCACTTTTCATTCTTGCTGCAATTTAGATGAGTAGACAGACACTAATTAGCGGTCATTTAAATATGATGTTGTCATCACATTGACAACATCCTGGCAACCAGTTAACACTCCAGAAAGTCAGCACATCCAGCCAAGCAATAATCCCACACATAACCCCAATTTAACAAGTGCTGTTTTGACACTATGATTTTTGTACAGATTAAACAAACATGGTATAAAATGTGAGTAAATGAG
>JAQNCA010000004.1:3863374-3906384 GCA_029783725.1 Acanthurus tractus
AGAGAGAGAGAGAGAGAGAGAGAGAGGCACAGACACCCCCATCTGTCATGAAACAAAGTCTGATGTGAAATATTCTGTGTAAATCAGTCACCTACTGTCTATCCATCATCTATTCGCCTGTCTGTTTGCATCCACACAGTGTAACCCCGAGAGGTGAGAACTGTAGTAAAGCTTTTTTTTTTGGTGACTGAATCTTTATATTTTTTAAACTTTTACATATTGCCATACATGATTGTGTAGTTCAAATAATCCATTTATTTATTGTATTAATATGTCGTCTGTATCTGAGTAATGAGGTCCAATCAAAGCCCTTTACATTTACCTGGTATAAAATGCTGATAAGCTGATAAGTTCATTTGGCCACACTGAGCTTGTCTTTCAGTCTGTAAGTTAGTGGAATTGGTGGACTGAACACATGGCACTCATCATCATGTCAAGGGAGGAGATTCTGTTAATGACCTCTACTTATTTTCCATTTTAAGCAGCACGGCTCTATAAATGGTTATGTTGGCTGGTCTGTCAACCAGTTTGGTCAAGACTGAAATATCCCAATAACTATTTAATGGATTTCCATGGAATTTTGCGCAGACATTAATGGTCTCATAAGGGAGAATCCCTCTGACTTGCTTCCCACCTCTGTGCATGCTCTGTGGGTGTCCTAAATGTTATTGGACCAAATTGATTGAATGGGTAAACTGAGTGCTACAAGAATGGTGACAGAAGCTGTCTGAAGTGTGATATCTACAGTACCACTGACATGATCTGTTCGAACTGTTGAACACCGGTGTAACACAGTTAGCGAGGTAACTTCATCTTTAACAGTGAGTGAATGAAGGCTAAATTAGCAGGCAAAGCTAAATATGAGGAAAACAGGGCACCAACAAATGCTTATCCAAACATGGTGTGGACTTACAAGGAGAGTAACAGAGTAGAAATGGGTTAAAGTGGAATCACACGGATTATAATACATATTAATATCTTACATTTGCCAGAGACTCGAGTAAAGTACAAGCTAGGTAAAGTACTTGGAAGCTACCGTTGAAACACACCCAGGCCCATTACCTAAATCAAGTGCTTAATTTCCATCTATTTGGGCATCTGTGTTTAAAAAAATTCTAAACTAAGATTATGTGAGTTCGTCTCTGTGCTATTTTTTTTAATGTGCTCTCCTCAGAAGGGATTAATTCTGAAGAACATATCACAGCCCTTCAAACAGAGAGAGAGGACGCAAAAACACTTGAAACTGCACTTTAATAATCTAATATTTTTTTCTAAGCTGTTTTATACAGTTTGCTTTATGTATAAAAATACATATATAATTTCGTAAGTCTGCATGATTTACAGATCACTAATAAAGGTCCGTCTGTTGATTGTGTGGCCAATATGGAGACATCAGGCATGCGGAGACAATGTGCTACGATGTGCTATGGAAAAAAAAAAGTAAAGATAACAAAGAGATAAAACCCAGCAGTACAGACAGCCTCTGAATAAGTATACTGCGCCTCTGTGGAAGCCGTCACCAGCACAGATCTGAAGGTAAAGTGGCACTGCAGAGCTTCTGAAGCTGGTGGGAGTGAGCTGATCTCAACTCTATGTGCCACTAATCAGATTCCTTTTTAAAACTTCCTGAGCATTTATTGCTGAAACCCTGCACATCAAGAACAAAGATGAAGAAGACGTTTCCACAGCAACATAGTCAAAGATGCTCTCACTGGTCACAGTTTGAGCCGGAGTCCAGGGTGCTTAAAGGTCAACACAGATAGCTCTCTCTGTGTATTTGGCTATCACACATGTTTTTCTATATGTTTGTTTCTGAATTAGTTTTTTTCTTTGTATTACAAATTGAACTATTAGGATTTCCTCTTTAGATTATTATCTTACATTAAATATACGTTCATAACCATTTAGCTACAAGATTTTCATTCCAGAGAATTGATGTAATCTCATCAATCTGAAATTTTCTTCTTAGATTTTGTCGGTTTTTATTCGGTACAGACTGTTGTGTTCATCCAAGCTGACAGCAGTGCCATCCTGTGGTATAAAATGCTATTGTGCACAATTATCTCCTGACTTTACCTGGATACAAATCTAATTTCACATCACTTTAGGAGAGGAAATATCCTCCACGCTAATGCAATATGGCTCACTGAATTCACAGCATTTCTTTTTATGCAATAATTCAATTCACAGTGGGTGTTTGTAGAGAGATACAGTTGATACTGATTTAAATGACTCATCTTCAGGCTAACATAAAGGCAAAAGGACTTTTTGCTGAGGCCTTTTGCCAGTCTTATAAATCTAGCATCCTCTACCATATTTAATTTAATCTATTTTCATCTCAGTTATTTATTATATCTGTTTGCCTCTCTGTCTTTTCAAGATGCTACTTTGCATTAATTTGCAAACAAATTTAAATTGTTTAGAACAACAGCCAAGAGGATAGATAGATAGATAGATAGATAGATATTTTGGTGATTTAGTTACATTTACGAGGTGATCATGAATGCAGCATGAGCCTTGGAGCTCTCTCCTCGCATCCTTTTGTGTCTGCTGTCCAATCAGGGCTCGGTTACGGTTTGCTGGCTGCTCATTGGTCGTAAAGGAGGAAGATGCGACGGCCATGGAGAATAGACTGGGGACTTTTCAAAGCATCCTACTGATGTGTTAATATTCTCGTACGTTTTTCTTCATGGATTGAGCCGTCGCGATACGCAGCGAAGGCCTCCGGGTTATTAGTTTCCTAACGTTGTTCGTCGTCGGTGTTTTCCGTGTCTCGTTTTGTTTGTTTTGGTGGATCGTTTGATGTGATGTCGGGCCCGTCGCGCTGCTTTGTAGGTGAAGTCACTCCCTAGAAATGTAGTTTGGGGTTACAACACTGAAAGAGCCATCACTGAAGGTAGGACAATGCTAAGACTGGACCTCGGCACAATAACTTCCGTCGGTAGTCATTGTGGAAAGCTCATGTAGTCCCGGTTTGACACTTGACAGCTGCCTTGTGTGTCTAACTATGGACGGGCTGCCTGCTTTAGCATGACACACTTGAGACATTACAGCAGCAGAACTGTTGAGGCATGAACGTAATTCAGAGCTAGTTACAGTGAGTTCAAAGGTATATTTGGATTTCAAATATAGAATGGTATTAATAGGCTATTTGTAGAGTACCCTGTGTTATAATAAATATATGACTCTATATGACTTGTGGTCCATTGCAGGAGCTTACTAGCAATTCTAATGTTACATCAACGGTTTCAGATGTAAACTTTCACCCTCTGTAACATAGAGATGAACCCATGGAGGTGTGCGTGTAGGAGATGTGTGGACTTGAGTCACACAACTTGTATTTGAGTTTGACTCGTCACAAATTTGATGATTTTTAGACTCAAGAACTGCGACTTAACTTTGACTGTATTACCCATAAATCATGACTTTACTTGGACTTGCAGATAGCAGGCCAATCATAGCATTTTCAGGATCATATGAAATTATTATATTCATTCTCAACGAGTAACCAGCTAATACTCCAGATAGACTTTATTTCAACCAATTTAACAGCATCAAGAAAGTGTAGCAGGGCACCAAGGAGAACTGACATCACACTACTGGGATGCAGCAGAAAAATATGGTGTAAAAATATTTTGTTCATCTTTAAACACTCACAAAATGTACAAGTCCAACATTGGAGAGAGACAACTTCCATCTTAAATTACGTCTAAAGTTGCACACAGAAGAGTGAATTGAGGCTCTGCTTTTAAAAAGACATTACTATGGTGACAAGCACAATATGACTCGCTCACAACTCAAAACTCCAAGTTTAAGACATTATGCTTTTCCTGGGACTTGTCAGTCATTGCTTGGGACTTGACTTAGGACATGAGTACGAAAAACTGAGATTTACTTGTGATTTGTAAAAAAAAAAAAATTCTTATTAGACTCTTGTGTCTTTGTTTTTTAGATAAAGTCTCAGTTGCTTTCCTTGTAGGTATTGCTGTGTGGACGATGCACGCGCGATGTCTGATGTTGAGGCCACATACGCAGACTTTATTGCCTCTGGCAGGACGGGACGCAGGAATGCTATGCACGACATCCTGCAGAGTCCCACCGACCCCGAGGGACGTGAACTGCCACTCACCCTGTCACTGTCCCAGCTGCATATTAATGCAGGTGGGGGAGGTAAGATGCCACTTCCTTTTATCTCAGTCAGCTCCACCCAGTCATATAACACATAACAGTTGAACAAGATCTTGCATGAAAACAACTGTGTCTTAAAAATGTTTTGTTGAGTTGTGCGTCTAAATGATCTCAATTGTTTTTAACAATGTCCAAACTCAGAAATTTTTATTTTTTTCAAGATAATGTTGCATATGCATTTTTGTGAAATTTGGTCCCTTAACTCCTTCGGTGACACCAGTGAAAAGCCTCAAGACCCCCAGTTGTCACTTTAGCTAAACTAAACCTTCCCCAGAGCTGCAGCCACCAGGTAGCTACACCAAGCCTCTGCCAAAAAAAACACAGAGCACAAAAAACACTTGACAGCCCAAAAAATACATTAGTAAATCCCACAAACACCCCATGACTCCCATAAGAAACCCTTGCCCCCACCTATAAATCTACACCCTTGTCCTCCCGTACCTGTCAAACTCTCCCCAGCTCTCTTTTGCATCTCAGAATCTGTCATTCTGTGGAATGAGTCAGCTCATCACCCACCACAGCAGCCTGCCGTCGAGTAGGGGTCTTCAGTATGGCAGCCCTCACAGCTTGGAACTTGGAACTTTCTCCCATCAGATATCAGCAATGCTGCAACCTCAGACACTTTCAGAAAACTCCTGTAACCTTCCTGTTCACCACAGTTTATGGTCTTAGTTTATTCTGATGTCCCTGGGAAATGTTGCTGCTCTAACTTTGTTCTGGTGTTATTTCTTTTGTCTGCCTCCTTATGTGTAAATTTTTTTTACACCTCTTAAAAAGCACTATAAATAGCCCGATATATTATAATTACTATTATTATATTTATTTTGGGGATCACCATTTTAGTTTGGTGCATCAGCATGTTAGTGTTTGCTCCTTACTAAAGCTGAGGCTAAAAGGAAATTTCATTTGCTTTGCAGTTCATTAGTCGTAAAAAGAAATATCTGGGAAAAGTACATTATCATCTAATTATAAATGCAAGAAGGAAAAGTCCGGGGATCACCAGAGTTATTAGAAATCATCCTCTGTAGACTTTTCAGTTTCTGTGCAACATTTCATGGCAGTCCATGTAGCATGTCCATTTGGGTCAGCTGCCAGTCTGGTACTTGGGAATAAAACCTTAAACATGCAAAAAACACTTATATTTATGTCCTGTAGATATAAGTTTTTCTCCCATTCCTAATTCTCTTACAGATGGAGATGACACTGAGGATAGCCAGAGCTCCTCTTCCTCCTCAGCGCACAGAGATGCTGAGCAGAGGAACAGCTAATCTGCCACACACTCCTGCCATGGGACAGAGACTAACAAGATCCATTACAGCTTCCATTGTTATGAAGCCATTTGTCCAAAGCGGGCTGGTAGCCGGAGGGTAGCATCACCACACTGTCAAGGTTCCCATAAGCAGGGCACTGACCCCCTGTAATCCAATGTAGAGGTACTGTGCTGCGATGTGATCACCCAGCGCTCTCATGTCCCTGGGGCTCTACACTAGAAATAACAGTCTTGATGGGCAGGGGTCTATTTCACAGTTGGAGTACGCAGAGAGACTCATTTGTAGCTCTTGTACAGCTGATTTTACTTTCAGTCGTAGTTACTAAACACACAGGTCGGATGACGGAAATAAAAAGAGAAAAATAGAGATCCTGTGTGAGTTTTGTAGTTGTGCGAGCAATTTGTAAGACCACTGAAATGTGCTGATGTATCGGGTCACAGTGGGAGTAGCATGTTCGTAGTGATGCTGATAGAGATTATATTGCCAGTTAATGGCTTGTGCTTCCTCTAAATTGACAATGCAGTAGAGGGAATTGGACTACTCAGCTATAGTTAAGCTGGAAAGCACCATGAACAAAAACACTGGGGCTCGGTTAGCTTATCTGTTCAAAGGGTGTGTTCACTGATTCTGTCGTGATTAATGAATAAAAAAAGCGGTCAGACTATACTGTGCGTGAGACCTGCAGCCTATACTGTAAGAATAAAGCAAGACAGAACACTAGTAGGGTAGTAAGGTGACAGTGTTCTGCTGACACCAATAGTTAATAATACATTCACAGTGATTATGGTGTATTTCAATGGTTCGGTGGTTAAAAAAAAAGAAATGATGATGATGTATTCCTTTTTTTTTTTTTTTTTTTACTTTTTTAATAATGCAATTATAATCACAACCTTAAAGGAGTGGTTTGAAGTTTGGAGAAATAAGCTGCCTATTCACTTTTTTTCTTGAGAGCTGAGAGGATTGATACCCCTTCCATGTCCAGCTGAAGCCAGCAGAAGGCTGGTTTAGCTCTTTAATTTAATAAAAATTAAGCAGAAATAGAGAAACAACTAGTCCAGCTCCGTTTGAAGGTAAAAGAAGTCCCCCCACTGGCTCCTCTAAAGCTTATCGATTCACATGTATTTATTCAGTGAGTGCAGTTGCACTCTTGGTTAAAGGGGCCTGTAAAGAACAGGTCCTCTAGCAATGAAAGCCGTTACTTCGGAGTAATTCAGATTGCCACAACAAAGTTTGCCTGTGTTTAAAAATAAAGGCAAATACTCATGTTTGATTACACATAAACATAAGTTTGCTGTCAAAAAGGCAAACCCATGTTAACGTAGTTTCTATATTTTATGATTAAATGGTTATTTAACAGTATTTAACTAAATGCGATGTTTATTCTATGTAAATTATAAACAAAACACAGCAAATGTTCTTTTTTCTTTTGTATCTTTGTTGTCTATAGATATTGAGATGACCGCTGGATAATATGTATGTTGGTGTTGCCTAGTATCATGTCAATATTTGATCATGTGACAAAGGTTTATGATGCACAGTTGCTAGTTTGAAGATATTTCATAGCTAGCTATTTTGTTGTTTTATTCCTCCCTCTGAGTGTTGAAAGCTAGACAGCAGTCAGTTCATAACAGAGTAAACTTGGCTCCAGGAACTTATTGGATGTTTTAATATTTTAGTTTTCCTTTGTACACTAAAATAAAAAATGAGATTTAACATGTTAATAATTAAGCTTTAGAGGTGCCGGTGGACCCTTTCTGTTATTGTTGTCACAGAGAACATCAAGTAGCCAACAAAGTAGCTAAATGTGCTTTTTATTTTTCTGTACTTGGTTTTTCTGGCAAAGGAGCTACAGTTTCCTTTACTCTTTTCGAAAGCAGGTGTTGATTCATCACCTACTGTAGGTAAGCTAGTTAAGCTAGGAGGCGGAGCAAAGATGGCTGCTTCTCCTGCTGCAAATTTAATGAAAAAATGTAAAAGCGGTATCAGTCTTCTCATCTAACTTTTGGCATTAAAGTGACTAAGTGCATTTCCCAAATATTTCTTAAATGTAGATATGCAATACGCCATGGAGCTTCCAGTAAGTAAAACATGTTTGTTAAAAAAAAACTTAATGTCTTTGACAATGAGGCTGAACTACATACCTGCTTCTATGTGTAATCATGAATAGCCTACATCCCATAATCATCATCCACAATGATCCTTATGCATGCACTGTAAAAACTGTATTTTGTTTATTCCTCCCCAGTATAAACTAACTGTAATACTGCAACTTAACAGTCTCTCATTCCTACAATACTATAAATAGGGCAAATATTACACCCTTTTATACTACTCAGTCAGGTTTTCAAGTTGTAAACTGCCATGTGACTGTATAGTGACCCACATACGCACTCACACACACACACACACACACACACATACACACACTCCAGCATTTACTGTGTAGACCCAGCTGTTCATAATTCAGCATGTAGACATACAGCAGGTGCATGATCCTATTTAACGTGTAGGTGTTTGTCTGACTGTCTGTGAACATATTTTCTACTTTACCTGTCAAAACAAAATAAATTACTGTTGAACGTAAAATGTCAAGTTTCTCGTTGTGTTGTGCTTCTTCCAAGTGGCCAGCAGGTGGAACTGTGGGGAAATATATAAAACAATGCAACAAGCATGACAGTCAAACTGTGGTCAATACTAAATTTTATAAATTGTGCCTTTATTAAAAATGTTTTAAACTGAGTTTGTAATGGAAACAAATAAGAAAATATGATTGACCATTAAATATTTTCAGATACTGTAAGAATTTGCAGGAATTATGCTTGTTTTGTTTTGTTTTTTTACACATTATAAAACTCTTCTCTACCTTAACATTTACAAATGTACTGTTTTCACATATAAAGACCCAAAAGACCATTTGCCTTGTTGTGCCTCACTGCGTGCCCCTGAGTGTGTATGTGCGTGTGCGTGTGGGGTGTGTGTGTGCTGCAGATTATGCAAATAATCATTAGACAATTGTACCAGGAAGTTTCAGTAAAAAGAAAAATCCCCATTTGGTTTCTCTGAGTTCCTCATTCTGCTGGCTGAGTGTAACAGTTTATGTCAAGGCTGACCCTCTTGCAAACCAAATACAACCTGCCTGTCAGTCAATCTGATGAAAAAACACAAAGAAGAAATCTGAGGACTTAAAACTTCTCCACAGTGAATGAACTGTTTCTTTAACCGGGGATACACACTCAGAGAGGTAAGCAATATGTAAGAAGTGTGAATATTGCTGGTCAGGTCATTGAGAGCTTTTAGTTGTCTGTTCATGCTCACTCAAGCATACAATACACAATAGATACACAATAGATACACAATAGATAAGTTAAAAAGGTGTGTAACTAAGCTTAATGTGTGAAAAAAAGCTCATTTTAACTGGCAAAATTGAAAACTGGGCTTACCTGTCAATTTTAATATATCAATTAATTTCATAACAGTTACTTTAAATGGAGTTTGTTTTAAAATCATTGCAGTTAACGTCAGATTTTTCTATATTTCTTTGAAACTTGGGAACTGTTTCATGCTCACAATGAAAGTTTCTATGAAATTTCACTTATGATTTGTCAAGTTTTTTCAAAAACACCTCTGATCCAGGAGAATGCGTCTGGGCCAATTATTCTATCAAATTTTAGAATTTAAATTGCAGCAAATTCTGTAGTGATGTATCCTCTCTCCTCTTATTTAATTTCTTTACTACTGCAGCCTTTGCTAAAGGAGGAAGTTTGCATGTTGGTCATGGTACATTGCTTGTGTGTCTGTGTGTTTTGTGTGTGTGAGTTTGTGCCTGTGTGGGCTGATAATCTGTTCAGACCCTTTTTTCCGGTTGTTTCCTGACTGTCAAGTTAAAAAAATACAACAGAGGCATTGAGCCAATTTAACACAAAACCAGTAACAAACTACCAAACTTTTGACTGCAACACTTTTTTCTCACTAACTTTTTATCTGCCATTTCCATTGATTCATTTATTTAGACAAGTAAAAAAACACCCTAATCACCAAGGTGATTTTCATCTGCTATGGGTTGGTAGTGCTTGAACCTTGTTTTTCCTGTTGTCCAAACTATCTGCATTAGTTTAGGTTTAGCTCCTGATTTAAATCTGACACATTAATATAATATAATAGCACAAAACTGCTTTAGTTTACATACAATCCCTCAAAACTGTATTATGTTGTGTGGTATTCTGCTGTTGGGAAGTCTAAATGCTTCCTTTATGGAGCTTCAAGACCAGATGACCAGAAGCAAAGCTCTATGGAAAAGCAGTGTCAGCCTGTCCTGTTTTGTTTAGACAGGAACAGACATGTATATTAATGTCATGTAGGTCTCACTTATTCTAATGGATTGCCCCAACCTCAATGGGCACAAAGACCTAAATCCAGTGAGTCCTTCCATGAATCCTTAAAACTTACCCTGACATTCATGCTACTGTCACAGTGAGGCGTGTATGTGAAATGTCTGGTTAGCTATTGAATGGACTAAACTTAAAACTGGCACATGTTCATATTTGGGCTGAATTTTAATCACTTACAGAGATCCATATCGAATCTTATTTTTCTCTTTGCTTTCGTTGACAAAAAACCCTGCAAAATATGACATTCCCATCCACCTGAGCTGTAGATCTTCTTTGCGTTTAGCATAAATTAGCTCCCTGTTAACATTTTAAGCTAACATTGTAAAACATAAGTATTTTATGTGTTGAATATCAACATAGAAACTGTGTGCATACAAGCATATTAACATGCTAAGATGGGAATGGTACATTGTAATTAACATGCTAACATCAGTGTGTTCCCATCGGAGTCGTATTCTAGGCAGCCCAGGCCAGTTATTCAGTACTGCATATATTTACATGTTATTATTCAAACATATGTCATAAACTTATTTCACTGGGAACAAAAGTAAAGTACATATCAGAAAACGGTGAAATTTTATTGATGTTACCATCTATTGTGGTCGTTTATTCATTACTGTTGGTTCCTCTTGACCTTTTACATGTGACTCTTTTTTTTCAAAGTGCACAGACAAATAGCATTGTAAATCAATTATCTCCCAACAAAGTCAAAAGAGCATTTATTGGCTGACAAAACTAGTGTGTTCTGTTGTCTTTCTGTTGTTCAGACATGGACATGTAGCATCTTTGTGACACCTCAATTTCTCTACATGAAACAGTGCACTTTATCTTATCCAGCTTTAATCTCAGATCGCCTCGTATTTTGTTCAGTTATGTTTCTTTGGTCATGATCTTTTTTTAAAAGGTTGTGTTTGTACTGTCATTCACCTTGAGACTGAATTATTATTAAGTTACATAATTGCTCCTCTGCTCCTTATGAAATAGGCCTATCATAACAAGTTCACATGCAAACTAAATATTTGGAAAATATCCCGGTAGAATTGAATGAACAGGATCAGTTATGTAATTATGTAAACAGCAACAGTCACCAAAACTGACTCGAGCAAACAGAAATGACTAAAATATTTTTTAATTATGGATAAAAAAATTAAATTAAAAGGATAAAATATATCTAAAAAGTTGAAATTCATTAAGAAGATGTAAACACTGAGCATTTATAATAGATAAATATTTATAAATATGTTGAAATATGTATCGCATCATAAATACACTTTATTTAGTTTAATTTTTTGAAATTACACGAACTGCTGAATTTGATTCATAGACAGTTTAGTATTATTAAGCAGTGTAGCAAAGTGCATGTGTGTTTCCCTAAAGCTATTGGTCCTTTACAACAGAAAGCATTGGGATGTGTGCTAACAATTGTTGTCTTCCTCTTTTATACCTTTTCACAGTAGCTGCGCACCGCTGTGAGTCTAATGTATTCAGGTCGAACTGTAAAAATTCAAAGTGCCCACAAGCTGTATGAAACTCTGCCAGTGATATCATTGAATCAAGCTGATAGTGTGGCTCAAACACAGAAAGTGTCATAAAACTGTCATGAACTGTCTCAGAGCTACACACTCATGATCCAGAACTTTCATATTACACTCATTTTTATTTTATCGAGGCTGTGGTTTCTTTGGTCACCATATGGCAGTTTTTGTGGGCTTCCTGTTGTTGACACCTGGATAAATATATATTTTTTCTAATGTATCAAAAGTTATATTTATGGACCGATGCTGTTGAGTATTAGATTAATGTGGTCATACTGGGCAATACCCATTCCAAAAACCACAGAAAAGTTTTATGTTTCTTAACTCATAATGACCGCACTAAGATATAAAAACTGCTTGCCAGAGAATGCTACATAAAATAAAACTGTTACTAAATACTACATATTCCAGTATGACCCTTCTCTTATTTGTTGCATTACAGGAAGGAGGATGAGGGATGTCTATATTGTGAAATATTGTTCATATCCAAGCGATAGCAATCAGTTATTATTATAGATAAGACACTTAAGCCAAAATAAAAAGTCAGCCTATTAAATATGATGCATTACTCCAGAGTTGTGACTCTTTCTTTAAGAAGCTGACCAGACCACACCCTTCCTCTGCACTACATTGTTTTTTCAGGTCAATCATAAACATTAATGAGAGCAATAACTACTGAAAAAGGTCAAAGTGGAACTGGTAGCATGTTGTTGTTTTTTTACAGCAACATTTAGCCAAACAAACAAACACACACATAACCATATGTATTTTGCATATACTTACATGTGTCGTACACCATTACAGCTCTCAGTGCTGTTTTTGTTTTGTTTCCATTCATGTTACGGTCTTGGTGATAAAAACACTGACAACTCAGGGCCTCAGGCTCAACAAACATGACCATTAGATTTTCCACACTGCTTTTTAATGCTTCATTTTTCATAATCATGCGTGAGATCTGAATCAAGCTGTGATTAGGGGTTTCTAATGGGATAACAAAGCCCACAGCATAAGCGTTTCTGTCACGTAGACGCAATGTTAATGTTCCTTTACAGACACATTATTTCACACTTGTTGTAGGCGTCACCTTCTGCTACTTGTCACCTTCTAAATACCTCTGTGTACTCCCCCTTGTTTCACTTTAAAAAAAAACAAAGTGATTAATAAGTTAAAAAGGAACATGTAACTGGTTTGGTTTTATTATTTCTACATGCCAGAGCTGGGAGATCACAGGTGTTTGGTACAAGTATGTAAGGTGTTGTTTGTTTCACCAGCTGTGAATGGTAAATGTGTAACCGTTCCAGAGTTCATTCTTCCTCTTTCTTACTTCCTCACACACAGACAGAATGGGCTGTGTGAAGTCCACGCTGAGCGAAGGTCTGAGCAGCCACGTGGAGGGGAAGATCAACCAGCAGCCTGTACGTACTGAGCAAACCCTCTATGTCAGAGACCCCACCTCCAATACAAAAAAAAACATAGTAAGTGGTCAGACCATATGTAGATTAGCTATAGACGATAACACTTGTTTTTATCACTTCTATTTTTGAGATAACTTTAGTTTTGGAGTGCTGATTTTAGCCCAAAGCAAAAGTTTAGGAAAATCACATCATGAAAATCCTGCATTTTACGGTTTTAAATGACCCCCGGGCCTTGTTAAATTTATTCAGTTCTCAATGGGGTATTTTGCAATTAAGCTGCAGTGTTTCCTTATAAATTAGAAAGACTGTGACTCAATTTTTTTAAGAAGAAAGACTTTCCACAACAGATGTCATCAGAGGATGACATCTTTTAGGGAAATGCAAAGGTTGTGAAAGGCTGTGGTCTGCAGTGTCTAGCTCAGCAAGAATAATGCAAGATAGATGCACAGATAGATAGATAAGTATTTGATCTTTCTGTTATAACATTAACATTGATTCAAAACCCTGGTCTGCCTTTGCAGAATAACTCCCTGTTACCAGGTCAGGTGTTCCAAAAGATGGAAGGTATGTCGCATTCATTTTTTCTGTCTTTATGTTTGCTTTATTTTCTCTTATTTTGTTTTTACAACATGTTAATAGACCATGTTTATCAGAAATCAGAACTGCAACAGCTTAGCAAAACATTGTTTTACAACTCAGTATTGTACCTCAGAGGCCGTAACTTTAAAATATTTTGAATAAAACAACCGTAACTCCTGTAACACACAATGTGCATGTGAGTAGCATGATATCTGGATATTCTTTATCTGAAATTGTGTTTTATATCAAATACTTCACTGTTATTTAACTTGCCTAATAGTCTGTTAGCAAGGCTGAACACCTATGATACATCTACCAGGGGAGCTAAATGCAAACCAACTTATTTTGTCCAATGCTGCTGAGCCTTATGTATTATTGTATTCATGTATTATCATAACTATATTATTTGGAACCTAAAAATCAAAATCAAAATCAACAAGAAGTACAACAGTATTCAGATATATGCCAGTGATTTACAATGGAATATTCAGGAGAAACCAGCTGGTGGTTAGAAAAGTACTGTTGATGCACTGAGGGATACAAGTGCTATTCTACATAGGTGAGATAATTCACGAATAAATGCTTGTGAGCCAACTTAAACATTAGCAGAGGAAGATGATCCTTTGATAACCCCAATGACACATTCACACTCTTACTGCAGTATTTTTAACCTCCTGAGACCTGAGCTTTTGTTTGGTGTGCTTTTTTTATTTCTCCTAGCTATTTGGGATAAGTAGGACCTAAGTTTTTAACCTCATAAGTATAATAAGTTATATACCTATTAGTTTATAGTTTAGTTATTAAAGTATTGTAAGTGTAGTTAGTATTAATAACTAAACTTTGTCTTTGCACAGGAAGTAGTTTTTGCAAAAAGTGAAGTCTTCATATGGGGACAATGGATAAAAGTTTACAGTAAATAAAGTAACATGGTGCAGAAAGGCAAAAATGTGATGTCCTCATATGAGTGCGCAGGGTCTCAGGAGGTTAAGGTTGCTTGCGGTTGGTTGGGCCAGTCACCATCCGGGGTTTGGTCATCATCTCTTTAACCTCTGATGTTTCAGCATGAATGCTTGTCTGCATATAAAACAAACTGCAGAAATGAAAGAAGACGTCGGACTTCTTTTGTTTTGTAGCGTTGTAACATGTCAATATCTTTGTCTGTTTCTTCCTTTAGAGCAAGAGAGGATTGGTAAAACAATGGTCGCCCTTTATTCATATGAAGCCGTGCACCCTGATGACTTAGGATTCAAGAAGGGGGAGAAGATGAAAATCTTAGAGGAGTAAGTGTCCAATATTGATTGTAGGGGGACAAGAAATGTGATTTGTCATTTAGCCTATATGCTCCTTTATGTGGAGCAAGAACCAAATATGATTGCTTATGTGAGCCACAAAACATAGTGCTTTTTTAACTACAAAACTATGATTAGCCTGTCAGAGTCGGGTACAGTTCAGTATCCACTCTTACACCATGACAGACCCACAAAATGAAGCTCAAGAGAAGAGATGGATTTCAATTTGATGCAAAGGTGCATCCGTGAAAAACAGCTGTTCCTCAAACTGCAGACTTTGCAGAAATACAATGAAACAAGCCCACAATAGTCCACAATAACAGTGGTATCACAGTACATTGATTCCTGATATTAGTTTCTTGCCAGACACTCATCTGTAATACCTCACAGTGTCTGTCTAAGTAAAGACAAAAAAACAAAAAGGATTGAGTCAGAAATTATGTATTTCTTCACTGCATGATGGTGTCAGTTTTACAATATTTTATTGAAATGAATCAATGTCCAAGAAAAAGTACATAAAATCTTGGTTCCGTGTCTCTTTAACACACACACACACACCCACACACCCACACACACACACACAATGACTGCTGAGTGACTGCGGCCTATTTATGTCCATGTGTATCATGATTTCAATGTAACTAATCATAAACTGTCCAAAGGCCAAACTGCTAGAAAGAGGAAACTGACAAAATATGACATGAAATAGAGACTCTGTTAGGTCTAATAGGCAGATGAATCCATTTTTGGTGCCTGCATGTTTGAGTAAATTATTAATATTTAATAATTAATATTGTATTGTATTAATAACATATCAATACAATATATCAGCATTTTCTCCTGCCTCTAATTTTTCATATTGAAAATAATTTTTTCTCCTTCACGCTACTTTCAAATTGATCTTAACGTCTTGCGCTTAAGGACCTTAATTTTATCAGAGGAAAGTACCTGGAAGAAAATCTAATCAAATGAGATCTGTGGTATAATTTGTGTAACTTATCAGATACTTACATTGTGAAAATGCTTGAGGAAAACTGCTTTAAGACACCTGGGTTTAAGAGAGGGTGCTCTATTGATACTGACAGCCAATGAAAAGCAATCATTGTGGTGTCAAATGTTAGTTTGTCTGCACAATAAAAGGCTGTGAATTAACCAGTATGTGCTCCCATTTAGCTAGTTGTTCACCTGAAAGATGAACGGAGAACCTTGTTTCAATCGTTCTGCTAAAACAGATTGATGTTTCCTGCAGACATGGGGAATGGTGGAAAGCAAAGTCGTTATCGAGCAACAAAGAAGGATTCATCCCGTCCAATTATGTCGCCCAAGCTGACACCATGGAAACAGAAGAGTGAGTCCCTGCATCCTGATAAATTACACTTTGTTGTTCTAAATAAACTTTTGATTTGTTTTCTGTAAAAGATGTTTAATTTGACAAATATTGTGATGCCTACAATTAGGATTAAATTGTTAATGGCTCAAAAAGACTTCATCTTTGTAGGCTACACAATGATTTCTATTTAATCTACTGATCACTGAAGAGGATTCTTAAGCGGAAACCACAATGTAAAAATGGATAGGAATTCAAACTGAAAATGAGAAACATGCCAATTTGTATATTCACAAATATTCTTGCTCATTGCAGGTGGTTTTTCAAAGACATCACAAGGAAGGATGCAGAGAGGCAGCTGTTGGCACCTGCAAACAAACCGGGCTCTTATCTTATCAGGGAGAGTGAAACATCAAAAGGTATGAAAATTACAACAGCCCATAGAGACAGAGATGCATTCACAAACATGTCCCACCTTTAATGCGTGCAGTCCTCCGGTCATTCTTTTTTACGTGATGATTTTTTACAGGAAGTTACTCGTTGTCCATCAGAGACGTGGACGCCCAGGGGACAGAGTCAGTCAAACACTATAAGATCAGGATGATGGATAATGGCGGTTTCTACATCTCTCCTAAAATCTCCTTCAGTAACATTGGAAGCATGATCAAACACTACCACCGTGAGTTCAACTCTGGAATTAATGAATATTGCTTAATCTTCTTTATTTATTTGTTGTTGCACTCCACTACTCCTGAAGAACTGGATTTCATCACCAATGTTTTATTCATACATTTTGTTGCAATCTCAGCATTAAAAGATGGCTTGAATTAGCGAGATACGTTAATTATTAATACAGAAAATTGAACACTTAAGCAAGGAAGCCTTAGCTTTTATTATATGTGTGTGTGTGTGTGTGTGTGTGTGTACCTCTCAGACAAACCAGACGGCCTGTGCCGTAAGCTGGACCGTCCATGTGTAAAACCTAAAGCTCAGAAGCCGTGGGACAAGGATGCCTGGGAGATTTCAAAAGAGTCTATAAAGATGGTGAAAAAACTCGGAGCTGGGCAGTTTGGAGAAGTTTGGATGGGTGAGTGAAAAGAAAACTTTAAACTTGATTTAATCTTTATCCCTGTTTGGGAATAACTTCTTGTGCACTAAAGTAGATTAGGGAGGGATTAGTTTCTTCTCAGCAGAAAACGCAGCATCCCACAACTAAAAAAAAGGGCATTCTTGTGTCCTGCAAATGGTTCCTGGACTCAGATGATTCAGTGGAGGTGAATTTTCCGAGGATTTCTAAATCCCTCTTCTGATTATTGTAAATCCAGAGTTGATCTTCTGCAGAAGCGAACAGTATGGAGCAGTTCCATTTCCCTCTGATTAAAATGAAACATGACTTCCCTCTTGGTTACCCTGAAAGTGTTGAAAGTGTGTTGCACCTTTTTTGAACTACTACTTTCTGTGAAAATATGCTTCATTATATCACAGTATATATATATATATATATATATACACGCATATATATATGTTTACATGCATGTTACTGTTGTAAAGTTTGTCTTCAGCAGATCACACACAACAGTGTTGTCGCTTTTATCATCTATGTAGGAAATGTTTCAGTCTAAAGGGACATTTGCATCAGAAGTTTGGGAGTTGTGACATACACGCACACATGCACACACACACACACACACACACCTTCACCTTAAAGGGGTGTGTAGGGCTAAAAAAACCCAACTTTTTTTTATAGGCGTGTTATTATACTCATTGTTTGTTTTATAATGACTTAACACTGATAGACAATGAAATGCAGTAAAGTAAAAAAAAAAAAAAAACACTTGTGACCTTGATCTTACTTTATAAAGAGGGAGGAGTTTTTTTTTTCATGGTAAAACGAGAGGGAGATTCCAAACTCACAAAAACTGATCTGAGACTGTCTGTCCCTTTCATGATTATCCCACAAGTGCCTATAACACACTTCCTTGTTCTGCACATCTATTCTGCTTCTCTATGAACTCAAAGCTATTTCTCTAGTTTTCTTTAAATCTCACTTAAGAAACTGACAGAAAGTAAAAAGAGAGAGAGAGAGAGAGATTCATAATTCCAGTGTTACAGTGTCACAAATTAATCACAGCAAAACACAAGAACAAACAAAAAACTCAATTAAGTTGTAGTTAAGGGAAGAAAATAATTCCATAAGTGACTGAAATCAGGACTTGAAACTAAAACTGAAAACCACTATCGTTCCTGGTCTGGTCTTGTATTGCATATCGTCTCATGCTAACATGGCGTTTTGTTGGAAAACAGCTGCAGGCGGATGAAAATTTGAATGAATATTTGGTTTACCACCTTTAACTTCAGGTTTTAAAAAATCAAAGTCAAAAAGTTAGCATATGTGCACATTTGTTTTGCTAACTGTTTCTTGAGTCCTGCACAATTTTGTCACAATTGTCCAGCTGTTGTTCGGTTCCTGTTGTGTGTTGTATTTTTTCATCATGCTAGCATGTTTCACTTAATTTAAATATTAAAGACCTAATCAACCAGGAACTGACACAGGCTTTTACTTTTACTTTCATTGCATGAGAGGACGTCGTCTGGGGTCTCTGTTAGTGGGGACAGTCGGTATTCACAATAGTTTTTTGTCCGTTAGAATGAAGGAGATAAAACTAAAGTGGTTCATGATGTTTGAAGACCTCCCACATTTTAAACTCAGAGCGGTCTAATTAATAATAGGCAAAAAATACCAGTTTGAGTTTGTTTTCAAAAATAAACATATAAATAAAGCCATCCACTGATTTTACACATCAAGATCTATCTTCCACTCAGTGTGTAAAAACACCTGTAGACCGTCCACTGTGGACTTGAAGGATGTTCTTTGTCAGAGTTTGAAAAATAAACCTGAGAATGCTTGAGCTTGAAGGCAACATTTTTCTATAAATGTGAACATTCTTTTATTTGTTACAATTACACCAGGTTTCTGAATTTTTAGAATCTTTAAGAATCTTTAATTCTTTAAGTTTTTTTAATCAGCCCAGAATAAAAACTGCACAAAACATCTTGCAATATTTTGGCTCAGTTTGGATTTAAATTTGGCAAGAAAACTTTCACAGAACCAACCAACCACCACACATACACACGCACCCTGCTTTCGCAGTGGTTCAGTCTACTGCCATTTTCTCACAAGTCAGTGAACCATAAACAGTAAATATAGTGACACCTCCTGTGGTTTGCTTTAATGGAACAATAGTTGATAAATAGCACATCTGAGAACAGTTTATTGACTGTGTGTGTCATTTGACACAGTTTTACACACACTAATGCTAAAAGAATAACTCTTCAAATGATTACAGAAGATCAAGAAATATACTTTCAACAGAATCTGAAAATTCAAAGAATTTGAAGTTGTCCGATAGTCAGTCGGACAGAAGACAATGAGGCCAGACAGCTCTTTCACGGAAATGTATTAATAATTTCCATTTCCCCAAATCTCTCTTTGACACTCCTCCTTTTGCTTTTTGTGTAATCAGCTTATTACAACAACACGACCAAAGTGGCGGTGAAGACGCTGAAGCCGGGCACCATGACGGTAGAAGCCTTCATGGAAGAAGCCAACGTCATGAAGACGCTGCAGCACGACAGGCTGGTGCGTCTGTACGCTGTTGTCACCAAGATAGAACCCATCTACATCATCACTGAGTACATGGCAAACGGTAAATGAGCTATGACACTTGAAATCCTATTTAAGGGCAATTTCCACAATGAGGGCAGTTGACCTTTTCTGGGCGTTTAGCATAAGCGTTTAGTAAGAGGAAGTGAAAATGAATGAGTATTGTGACATCCAGTCTGCATGTGACCACACAGTGATTTTTGGTCATATTCATTAGGGAGGATTAGCAAGCTATTTTTATCTAAAAAAAAATCTATACAAAATCTCTGTAAGGAGTCAATTTAGCATTTAAAAGAGTTTTATAGATGAAAATCAAAGGAAAAATGAACACGTATGTAAGCGTACAGTCCAGCAGTGTGCACATGAAAACAGACGTGACAGGAACTAACATTCTTTCCCTTTTCTGTGTGATTTTTAGGGAGCCTGTTAGACTTCCTAAAAAGCGACATGGGGTGCAAACAGCAACTACCCAAGCTCATCGATTTCTCAGCCCAGGTGATTATTGCACTGACCACAGTCTGCTGTTTCTCACGGCTCCTCTTATTTATTGTGAAAGAGATTCTATGTCACTGTTTCCATTGCTAGACGGAAAGGAGGAACAATAACCAAAAATGCAAATCTGACATTGTTAAGCTCCAGTTGCTGCATTGATTTGTAGCAACAGCACACTGGCAGGTTTGATGGATCCAGTCCCTGTGTCGGCTCAGTTCAGGGAGGACGGTGTTAATAAATGTTTCCTTAAAGTCAGAAGCAGAGCTAAAAGTTGTTCAGACCAAGAAATTATATGCCATGTATCCAGTGTTTGAAGTAATATTCAGGCAGGGAGAATTAGCTCAAAATAAGTCAAAATAAGTTTGAGTGCAAAATTTTAAAAAAAAGGTAATCGTAAACTCTGTGACTATTGGGTCTATTAAGAGTGTTTATATAGTTATTGGGGCAGATGGCAAGTGTGCCAGCTGAACAATATTCAGCTGGCACACTTCAGTTATTTACTTCCAGTTGTTAAATACAGTGACCTTGAAAGGTTTTCGTCAGTGCATGGCTTTAAAGCTAACCAATAATTTATCCACAGTCATTTATAGATTCCAGCATATGTAGATGAAGGATAAAGTTTCAGTTGATAATTACATTTAGAAGGATCATTTCCTCTGATAAGTGATGCCATTCCTTCAAGACATGTACTGTTTTTGCTGAGTAAAGCAAGAATACTGAGTTTTTCTGCAGAAAATATACGAATAAGTTATTAGGATAATACCAGGAAATAAAAAACTGGTAATAAAAGCATCACTTGGATCTCTGCACACCTAAGAAAGACACCTCTTACTCTCTGTTGTGTTTTTCTCTGAGTAATAAATTATTGTGATTATTAGTTAAGTTAGGTTGCACTAGAGCTGTAACTACTTATTTTAAATTTTAGGATTAAGCATTTAGTCTTTAGATGTCAAAAATAATTCCAAAACTGACTCAAGTTCTATTTTTATTTGGGGCAACAGTTAAAATGTTTATCTCACAGTTGTATTAAAGAGGGAGAGGAACGCGTATCAGAATGTCAGATGCAGCAACAAACAGCAACTAACTGTCGGAGGACCAGCTGTCTGAATCAATCTGTAACATCAGTTACCTTGCTGGTGATCCACAGTCTTGGGTTTGTTTGAATACAAACATGAATTGTTTTACATTCGGTCTAAATTATTGTAGTGTTATGTTAACATGTGTGCAGGCATGTGTGTGTGTGTATGTAGGCCTAGTCATTTTTCTTCAGTGGGTTCCAGACAGTTTCATTGTTTTATTATTGTTTTGTTATAGTTTTTTTATTGCTTCCTTCACACAATGCCATTCTTTCTTGCAGATAGCAGAGGGCATGGCCTACATAGAGAAGAAGAATTACATTCACAGAGATCTGAGAGCAGCCAATGTCCTGGTGTCAGAGAGTCTGCTATGTAAAATAGCTGACTTTGGCCTTGCAAGAGTGATAGTGGATGACGAATATTCTGCCAGAGAGGGTGAGCTTTCTGTTTGTGTGTTTGTGTATGTGCCTTTGTATAATCATGAATACATACGTCCCAAATTCTCATTGTAATTTACATTAAAGTTGAGCAAATACCTTTACTGGACATTTAAAACACAGTAAGGTAAAAAAAAAATCCCCTTTAAGAGCAGGAAGCAGAACCAACATGTAATAGTGTCGACCATTGTGTTATGTGACAAACCAGACTGTTGGTTTCGTTTATTTGTTGCTCCACTTCTTCAAACACCATCATATGTGCATACACCACAATGACCAATACCTCTAACAGCCTGGAGCCACACACAAGGTCTATTTCCTTTCACACAAGGTTAGGACACATGACAAGACGCCTCATACACAGTGCTGCACAAAGACAGGTGGGGGAGTTTGAAAGCATTTCTCTGCAACAAGAAGAAACCTGACAGATCAATGATCTGGAACCTGTAGACACTGAAATTAGAAAAATTTAAAATAAATGCGAATGCATGACTCCTCCATTAAATATAGCATTGACAATATGAGTTGTTGAGATGGGACAGAGTGAGCAGAATGTCTGATTTGCACACGGTAACTGATTTGTCATGAAATCAGGCATATTCATGGCATCTTTGATAACTGTTTATAATGAAGATATATTCTTGTGTTCATGGCGCCATGAAAGCTGCGTATGTGTATGTAAATATATATGTCTTTTGCGTTGGTGTGTCTTCCACAGGAGCCAAATTCCCCATTAAGTGGACCGCACCAGAGGCCATTAACTACGGCTCCTTCACTATCAAGTCAGACATGTGGTCCTTCGGAGTTCTGCTCCATGAGATCATTACCTACGGGAAAATCCCCTACCCAGGTAAAAATTACCTCATCGTATGTTAGACTCATGTGCCACAGCTATTAAAATGTTTTTGTAACAATCTTATCCTGATAGATCAATTTGTTCAATAATCTTTTTACTGTGTGATTTGAAATATGAGTCATTTTTAGTGAATAGTAATGAGTGAAAAACACTGTATCAATGTTAGCAGTAGTACTTGCAACAGTGTAACCACACTATAATACCAAAAGGCTTATGACAATATTTTAATACAGGGTTCTTTTTCAGTTTAAACACTTCTGGTTCGGTACTAAAACAGGGCCTTCTGAAAGGACTTTAATGTTGGTTGATTATGTACTTGAGCTGTCCATGTTCCAAAACTGGCCAAGTTTACACAAACAAGAATCCTAAATGACCCTGGAGATGTGAGGGCCCCCTGAGTTTTCTGTTTCAGCTGCCAGATTTAACTGATTTGTAATCAAGCCTTTATTATATATTTAAATGAAATATTTAAAATGAAATATAACATTGGACTTCAACCAGTATGATGTTGTGAAGCATTGCACTGCCCTCTACTGGCGATTTTTTTTTCTCAAGCTGATGGAAAAAGTTTATCTAGAGCAAAGATTCAGAGCATGGTTCATGCCAATCTGGAATTCATACAACTTTTACTTTAACTTATTGAATTCTTATCCAAAATGAAAAAAAAAGAATCCAGAACCAACTAACACTAAAAAAAGAAGATGATCATAGTGACATGAGAGAACAATGACAACAAAATGTTAAGAAACAACAGAGGACACAAAATCATTTCAGAATTTATAGCATAAAATTCAAACTCAGTAAACAAAATAAATGTGAAAACAGGTGTATGTTGTCCGCATATGTTATAGTCATGTTCTGTAATCAAAATAATTGAGCCATATAAATACAGTATGTTATATTTAACAATATGTTTTTAAAAAATGCATCTAAAAAATACACTACCATTTACTGATGTATTCAGTTCTTTTTTCTGCAATGCAGAAGTTTATTTTGGTGCAAAAAGTTTATGGCAAGTTTCATGCCAATCTGTTATTATTACAACCATGACTACCATTATAACCATATAATAAACAGCATTTACCTATCCTGCTGCTGCCACCATCACTGCTTTAGTTACCATGATTAGCGAATCATAACTGCTTGGTTTGAAACAATCAGTGTTGTTAGCATCAGCCCACATACACACCTGCATGTCCGTCTGTGCTGCCTTCAGGTATGACGAAAGGAGAGGTCATGAGCTCGGTGCAGCGCGGCTACCGGATGCCTCGACCCGACAGCTGTCCTGCTGAGCTCTACGAGATCATGCTGTCCTGCTGGAAAAACAAACCTGAAAACAGGCCCACCTTTGATTACATGCAGAGTGTCCTGGATGACTTCTACACCGCCACAGAGGCGCAGTACCAGCAACAACCATAGAGGGGGGTACTTAAATTGAATAAAGACATTTCCCATTTATTCAAGACTATACATGAGGTCATACAAGATGGGTGTTTTTGCTTTGTAATTTTTTGTATATATGACACATACAGAACATTTGTTTGATGTATATCTTTAATATATTACTTTTGAGAACATACAGTATGCAGTTTACGGAGTGTTCTGTATTGTGGCTCTCGAAAGTGCCACCTGTGTGTAAAAAAACCACAGTGCTCAGTAATCTCAACTCGATCGATTTTGCACATAACTAATAAAATAGATTAGAATTAATCTTATTCAGCTGTAATGACCATGGAGTTTTGTGTCTGGGCATTAAATATTTAGACTAAATAAACTTTTTTGTAAATTTCAGATATGTTTGTATTTAGTGTAGTGAACAAGCATTGGCCACGGAGAGATTGCAAATGTAAGATAATATATAGGAAGTTCAGTGTGTTGATTTCCGCACAGCCGCTTCCTACAGCCTTGGTTTATGTAAATAATGTGGCAAAATGGAATAAGGGGACATGTTGTATGCAGGAAATGCTGTTTAAATGACTAACCTGTTTTCAAATTTTAAACTTTAAAAAATCTGCGGATTCGGTACACTTGTACTCACCTTTCCTGACTGAGCATTTAGTAATCGTATCTTTCAAATTATAATATATATTTTTATTGATTTTATTTGAGTGACTGAATTGCTCTCTGATGATAACTATTATAATCTAAAGTCCATATAGACTAAAAATCAGAGGTGATTTATCAAAAATGAAAAATCCAATATTTTATGTGTTGTAAGTGTAAAAGCAACATTATATTCTGTGATTTTCCATGATGACATTTCATTTGGGTTAAAAGTTAATGAAGGAACAGAATTATGCACAGGTAATGCTATGACTATAAAATGAACGTAGCATGTCATGACTGATTGTACCTTAAGTTGCTGTATGTTTGCTGCCTCAATAACCAGTGAAGGTTGATTACCTTCAAGTCCACTTCATATTGAAGTGCTGTATACCATGCTTGTTATGTTTTGTTTTGTTTGTTTGTTTGTTTGTTTATAGGACCTTCTCATTATGTCACACACACACATATATATATAGTATTAATTAATCAAATGTGTAATTAGGGTTTTGAAGTTGCATTGTATTTCACAGTTGACGCTCGAGGAAAAACATGTAATCTTCATTTAACCTTGTGAACCATGAGCTGTTTGTTTGTTTGTCATTTCATGATGATTTGACTTGTATAATTGTTGCTATTTCAAATGAAAATGTGTACATTTTGGATGCACTAAAGTTGTGAAAACCTCTGCTGGATGTCTTTGTTTATTCAGTTCATATGTAACAGATAGATGTAACTCTTGAGGAAGATTACCCCAAACACATCTATTAATTTTGTCAAATGAAAACCCCTTTGAATAATTTTCAAATTCAATCTGCGTCCATCTCACTGTGGTTAAAGTAAGGTATTTACAGAGGGAAATTTAGTATTAGTGTACTCATAACTGATTATATCTGAACAGTAAGGACACTGTGATTACAGATTTATAGAAATATATATTTTTAATTATTAAACCTTCATTTATTTTCTCCGTGTTCAAAATTTGTATACGATTTTTTTTTAAAAAGGAGAAGACCACATAGGAGAAAGAAAGAAAAAAGAAAGAAAGAAATAAGGGTGATCGGAGGAATGAAGGAAGGAAGGAAGGATGGAAGGCACAAAGAAAGAATTTTTGCTGAGTATTTTATTTTGTAACACTGTCTTGTTTCCTGGTCTGGTCACATGGTCTTCCAATATGGCCGCGCCCTGGAGCGAAGCAGCAGAAAAAGTTGTGCAAGCAGGTTTTAATGACAGTTGAGGAGCTGCAGGTCGCAACTGACATCTCGAGAGAGAGACAAAAAAGCATCTGAGAAAGGCTTGTATCTCCTCAGCCCTGCCGACATGAGCAAGGACGGTTTAATCCTGTAAGTACCTCTGTTGTTAGCAGAAAATCCAGCGCTAAAGGAAGATTTACGCTAGCATTTTGGCTGCCTGCTGTCAAAACGGAGTGATATTACGAAACGCGTCTGTGTCATTCTTTTATAATCATTTATGTACACAATTCATTATAACCAGTATCGGCGTTAATAGTTTTGTCGTAATTAAAACAAAGCAACATTTCTCCAGATAATTAATGCTACATTTTTCTGTGATAAGAACAGCTCCTTCCTTGTTGGTGAAATCAAATTCAGAATACCTGAAGTTTAATCATCTCTAAATGTAATCCCTTTGTAAGCTTGAACGAGACATTTGGACCTCAGCAAATATTTAGCATGCGAATAAATCACCAAAAAGCATTTTAGGAAAGCAACTGATCTTTACCTTTTATTGAATTATTCCTGTAAAGCACCACATGCTGCTATTTCTTTCTCATTCGAATTAAGAGCCTCACTTATTTAAATGTAACAGTGTGTCGTATGGCCTCTCTAGATACCGAGCATAAACTATATTAAAGTAACAGTGTTTCTCAGTGAGTTTGTAGTGAGCAGTTTTACTGATCCATCCAACAGTAAGATTTACTTCAAAATTTGAGTTCCTGTCAGGTATCGATGCATCACTAGTGCATCCAAAGCAGCCTTTCATTCAACCGTTTTTCTGCTGCCTGAAGATGATAAGAGAGCAGAGGAGTGTTATCTTCAGCTGGGTGGCTAATATGATTGTTAAGTAAAGGGTGGGACAAGTTTGTGTTTTAGATAACAGGAACTTGTTACCATATTCTAGCCCTTTGGGGTATAGTTATTAGCAAATGCTTTAAGGAATGAATATTCAGACCGTCAGGTATTTTACACATTTTGTAGTGTCAGTGTGTTTTGAATTGTTGAGGTGCCCTCTTTTATCTTTTTTTTCCCACATGACATGAAATAAAATTGGCATAAATGATAAAGTAACATGGGAGTCAAGAATATCTATGACACTAACCTTTTATATACTAAAGGAAGCGTGACATCCCAGTGGCTTTAAGGTGGAGTTTTTTTTGTTTGTTTGTTATGTTATGTGTTGATTGGCAATTATTTCTAAAGCATTTTTTGATTGTTTTGATATTATTTTTTGTTTACTGTAGCAAAGGGCTTGTCCTTACTCCATCTGATTCAGAGTTGCTTAAAAAGCACTGATGTGTCTATTCTTTTTTATTTATTTATTTATTTATTTTTTGTTAATGCAGGCCTAAAGACTTCCCTCAGCTCCAGAATGACACATTCCTGCGAGCAGCACGAGGAGAAAAAACAGAACACGTCCCTGTCTGGTGTATGAGACAGGCTGGAAGATACCTGCCAGGTACTGAGATCAGCACTTCTTCCTATCGAGTCTTAAAATACAAGACATTTCGTTGCATCAATAAATGTCTATCCAATGAAATAAATCGTTTTAGGATAACCAACATTCAGACATTCAACAAATGTGAATGTGAATGTTTGTTTTTGAAATCTCATTTTCAGAGTTTCGGGAGTTCAGAGCAGGGAAAGACTTCTTTGATACATGCAGGTCGCCAGAGGCCTGCTGTGAGCTCACTCTGCAGGTAAAGCAGTGCTTTTTAAACACATCATAAAAATTCTTATGTTAGTTATTTCAAATATGTATTTCAACTGGTAACCTTGATGACAGCATTGTTCTTACATACAAATACCCATTCTAATCGATCATTTAACCTCTAAAATGAACATTTAAAGCAATGGGCACAAGATGTTTTATCAACAGTGAAAATATTATGACTTAAGTTTGGTTTGTCCAATTTCACTTCTATCACAGATAACTTTTTTTGATGCCATTTTTGACAATGTGTTTGAATTTCTTCGTATCAGTTTAAATAAGTCAAAACACTTAAATACGTTAATTCACTTTAAGATTAGTGGAATGGTAATACAGTGGTAAATAGAGTGCTACAAATACAGTGTTACAGCTCGCTGTCATGACGTGATGGTTGATCATAAAATCATCCCTTTTCTTTTTTCATGTCTTCTCTTTTTCCACTTCCAGCCTCTGAGACGTTTTCCCTTCGATGCTGCCATCATCTTCTCTGACA
The DNA here is from genome assembly GCA_029783725.1 of Acanthurus tractus. Classification (NCBI taxonomy): domain Eukaryota; kingdom Metazoa; phylum Chordata; class Actinopteri; order Acanthuriformes; family Acanthuridae; genus Acanthurus; species Acanthurus tractus. The sequence continues at coordinate 3,891,374 of JAQNCA010000004.1, forward strand.
TCCTGGTCATTCCACAGGTAAGTTGGTTGGTTGGTTGGTTGGTTGGTTGGTTGGTTGGTTGGTTGGTTGTCAGCTTGTTTTGAGGTTTTTTCTGCCCCTTAGTGACCAAAAAAGGTCAGAGCACCTGAGATAACATTGCAATGTAAGCGGTTTGTTTAACTGGTATTTAAAGACCCAGTGAAATGGAAAATACAGTCTTCAAGTTCTAATTTGCCTTTATGTTAATTGCTCATTTCAACTGTTCACAGCCATCTGTCAAGTTTTCTGTGTATCTTTTTTCATTCTTTCAATCATTTTTCTCCCTCCAGGCCTTAGGTATGGAGGTCCAGATGGTTCCGGGTAAAGGACCCACATTCCCAGAGCCCCTTAAGGAGCCGGAAGACCTGCAGCGACTTCAGGCCAAAGTGGATGTTGACAAAGAGCTGGGCTACGTCTTCAGAGCCATCACGCTGACCAGGCATAAGATAGAGGGCAAAGTGCCGCTCATAGGATTCAGTGGAGCTCCGGTTAGAGATGATACAGACACATTTACAGATGAAGTTAAACATATTCAAGGCTGTATTACACTTAACTGGATTGTGATTCTTTCTCTCCGCTCTTTTTTCTTTCTTCACTCCACAGTGGACGCTGATGTCCTACATGATTGAAGGTGGAGGCTCCAACACCCACTCTAAGGCCAAGCGCTGGCTGTACCGACATCCCGAGGCCAGCCACATACTGCTGAGGATGCTGACAGACGTGGTGGTGGAGTATCTACTCGGTCAGGTGGCGGCTGGAGCTCAGGTTAGACCTCCTGCCTTCAGATCTATCGACTTGTTATAAAATTGTTATCTTGCTGCTGCAAATTTAAATTTAAGTTGGCAACAAACAACAGTAAAAATGTTTTTTTAGACACAAAAGTCCAAAGAAAAAGTTTTAGATTAATCATATATGTGGGTAGATGATAGTTGCTAAGAACAATAGAATTGAAAAAAATAGAAGACAACAGAGATTCACTTTACGGCGCAAATGTTTCAACATAAACACTATTTGCTGATTGTGGCAGCTGCTGCACACACTCCACGTGGAAACAAACCCGCTCTTTAGTATCAGCACAAAATGTGGTTGAGCCAGCAGTTTTTTTTATCCAAAAAGTTGAGCACAGCCTGAGAGAACAAACTTTGATTTTTACACTGAGTCTAGACAGTGCCATACCAGCAGAGCACACTGCAATTTGTACTGCAGGATTCAGTATTTAGGGCAGCAGGGTGGCTTTAAAGTCTGTCTCCTTACTTGTATTGAGCTCCTCTCGAGGTGTCGAGCGTCCTCTCTGCTGCTGTGTCTTTGACCTCTCACATTCAAGCAGAGCAGTGGATCAAAGAGAGAACACTTTGCAGTGCTAAACAGCATTTTTGAGATCATTTGAAAGCTAGTTATGAGAACATAGTGATTAAAGTTACTGGTGGTGTGGAATATCAAAAACTGCAAGATTTGTCTCTTTGAGTAATATGACTGTCAGGGAATAACAAGGAGTAAAAAGTGGAAGAGACTGACCGTCATCAGGTTTTTCCTTTTTCCACTCTTTGCTCTTTTGAGGGAATTTTTTCTTATTTGGGAAGAAAACACTGTTCTTGATACTGGTAGTAACACTCAACTGTGAACATTTGTATTAATAATGGAGCAGAACAGTGTATATTAGCAGTGGCTGAGCCTTCAGAAATTTTTCATCTAATTCTGCAGTTACTGAAATGCCCTATTGAGCGTTTCAGAATCTTTGAAGGGACTGTTTTGGTCTCTGGCACTTCTTCTGCTCTGCAACCATCACTCTGCTTGTGTCTGAATTGTTTTAAAAAGCAGCGAACCAGTATTTTCAGCACAGTAACTCTGTTAGAAGCACAGTGCTCAGCACCAAAAGGCAGACAGACACATTCACTCTCTAGCTAATGATCATAGCGACACATTTGGCTGCCAGTAAGCGAGATGTTTCCTCCAGGAGTTGGTGGAGGCCAAAACAAAGAGAGAGAAAGGATGTTAGACTTAGTTCAAAGCCAGGATTTGAATGATGCTAATGTTGCTCTCAGTCTGCTGTATGTTTAAACTAACTTTATTTACTTTGAAGGGGATCATATGTCAGTGTTGTGTAGCTACACTGCCCCCAACTGTCCGAAAACTGTTATTTCCTGTTTAAAAACACCTGATTCCCTGTGTGTGTTGTCCAGTCTCTGCAGGTTTTCGAGTCTCATGCTGGCATTCTGGGGCCCGTGGAGTTTAAAGAGTTCTCCCTGCCTTACCTGAGAGACATCGCTCGCCGTGTCAAAGATAAACTCAAAGAGGCGGGGCAGGATGTTCCCATGGTGAGAGACAGCTGCACACAGCTGTGTAAATTTGCTTTTGTCCAAAATATGTAACTACACCCAAATCCACAGCAAACACACACCCACACAGACAGACGTACACACACATTTAGACTTCTGCAGTACCAGTTTATTTGAATTTGTTATATTTTTGCATGTTTACTGCTGACATCACTGTGTAATGATGAACATGTTTACACATCATCTACACTTCAAACAAATCAGCTGTGACAGCTCTGTCTTTTTCAGTTGTTCTCTTGTTATAATTACTTTCTACGTTAGTTTCAATAATCTCTTCTTCTCTTATCATCACTGTGAAGCTTCAACACTGTTTCCTAGGAGAGATCATTAAGGATGTAACTGGTCTAGCCGAAATAAACTGGCGTTTTCTTACCAGAAGATGGCAGCATTTCACCAAAAATGGTTGATGCTAAACTGTTCAGATGTCACTTTACAAATCTGCTTTTTGTGCTTCTGCGTCTTCCAGATTGTGTTTGCAAAGGATGCTCACTATGCTTTAGAGGATCTGTCGCAGTCTTATTATGAAGTGGTCGGACTGGACTGGACCATTGACCCACAGTTGGCACGGTAACACACACACACACACACACATACCAACCAGAAACCAAGAATAGAGGATGTAGTTTGTAAAATCAACATGTAGTGTTTCCTTATTAAATGACTAAAACAACTCTATAATTTTTAAATATTTCACCAAATCATGTAATCACATCATCTCTGAAGTTTCCAACAATATTCAAACCATTTCAGGTTACAATGTACTTTTTTTTTGCCACCTGTAAATGACATCCTGGCTAACACTGGTCTGAGAGGAAGGACGTCTGCAAACAAGCATTAAAACTTTAATCCGTCACATCGTCTGTAAACATGTCTGCCTGTGAGTCAGTCACATGGATTTTTATCTGCAATGGTGGCTGTTTAACAATGAAACAAACAAATCCCGCGATCCCACGCTATTCCACAAGGTCATTAAACTACATCTTTCGTTTTTATTGTTTCAAATGAGAGACCTCTTGTGTCAGAAATGACTTATTGTGTGTTTAAAGCTTTGAGATATGTCTGGAATGTGAGCAGGAATAGAAAATCAATACACCAATCTCTGCAATCAGAGGTGGATGCAGCCTGGAAGTCCACTGCCATTATCAGTCTGCAGAAGATGAAGTTTGCACACCATCTTAGGGATGCAGCCAGAGATGCGTAGTAGCGTGGCACTAACCATGAACCACAGCGTGCATGTGTTTCCTGAGGGGCAGGTCGACCACTGGTGACCTCCCTCCCATCTCCGGTTTGCCACTGGCTGCAGAATCCAAGTCAACAAACGTCTGTGTTTTCTGCTCCGCTCATCAAATACTTAACCTGTTGGTTAAAGGATTACTTTGTGTGTCCTGTGTTGTGTGTGTGTGTCTGTGTGCATACAGGGAGTGCACAGGAGGGAAGGTCAGCCTGCAGGGAAACATGGACCCTTGTGCTCTGTACGCTCCAAAGGTAACCTCCACTCCAGCTGTGGTTTAGGCTCCCAAATGGAAGTCAATCTTCAGTTTTCCCAAAGCCTGTTTTTTCTCTCCTTTCGTATCATTTTTATTGTTTTGAAAAGACAAAACACCGGCAAGAATTTGCTAAAACCTTTTTGCACATCACCAGTAACACACAGCCATATCTGTAAAAGAAGAAAATGAAAGGCATAACACTTATTATAATTCTAAAGTAAAAAAAAATACATTTAACTTAGAAGTGTGACAAAATTAAAAAGTACTCATGTACAAAAAATATAATTGTCTGTCATTATTCTATTCTTCCTTCTGATTCTCTTCTGTCTTGCTCAAGGCATATTTTAAATGGCTCTGACTCTGAGGTTTGCTAGTAAAACTGTCAAGTCACGATCAAAAAAGAAAAAGAAATATTAATTTTGTTTTGAATCAATATACAGTTGTACAAAAGTATAAAAAGTGGCAGACAGTCTAAGCGTGCCACATATGACATTTTGAACCTCCTGTGAGGTGATATATATATTTTCACAGACAGTTGCTGAACTCTCCTAAGTCACTTGTTCACACCACTGAGGAGGAAGTCTGTTCTTGTTGGTGGTTCTTGCTGATCGCAGGGATCCACACAGTCACAGGTGTGACACGTTCTATCCAGAACTTCACTTTGTGTTTCTTTACAGTTACTGGAATTTCTTCAGGGTAAAAACTGTGTGTTGGTCAAACCACTACAGTTTAGCTTTTCAGGAAAAACACTTTCTGTAGATTTGCATGTCAGAGAAATACATTTCTTCATGTCATGTAATTACAAATGTCAGAAAATGGTGTCATGTTTAATCCTGAGCAGCTGTGTGACCTGTAACAAATGGAATATATATTTTCCTTTTCCTCTACGGAGATGAAGATTTGATGTTCAATCCCCAGTGCATTAAGAACTGGAAGAGTTTCCTTTGTAACCTGCTAGTAATGTCATGAAACATGCTCTGCTGAGCTCAGTCGTGTCACAGCTGCAGCGTCATTCATTCAGTGGCAGAAAGTAAAGAGGGTCCGAGCAGAGTTTGCTTTATGAAGTAAACAGAAGGAAAAAATAGAGAAGTCTTCTCTTTTCTCGTGTTTTCCTCTCATCTGCTGCTATTTTCAGCACCCAGGATTCATATGCTGGGAATCCTATTTTCACCCCAGTGTTTCCATTCATACATTTCTACCTCATATTAAGTGCTGTAATTCAATCTGATGTCCTTTTGTTTACTCACACTATTGCAATTTATAACTCTTCACCAGGAGTTCCTTCGACTGTTCCTCCTCTGACCCAGTTTGAGCAAAGACGCTCAGACACTTCTTTTAAAATATTCTAAAGCTGTGGTTGAAACAAAAACAAATCTAAAAATATCAAATGCCAGTTAATCCTTTACTTCAACCCCTTTTTTCTCCTCTCTTTTCTTCCTTCAGGAGCGAATTTCGGACATCGTGAAGAAGATGTTGGAGGGTTTCGGCACCAGGGGCTACATCGCCAACCTGGGCCACGGCCTTTACCCCGACATGGAACCAGAGAACGTGGGCGCCTTCGTGGAAGCTGTGCACCAACACTCTAAACAGATGATCAAACAAAAGTAAATCTGGATGAGTCTCTGTGGAAGAATGTGTAGCCAAAGATTTTAGTGATAATGCTGAGAAGAAAATGTACAATAATGTGTTCTTTTATCGGAAACTGTGAAAAGTTGTATGTATCAGAGTCTGAATATTAAAGGTCATAATCAAAAGGTGAAAATAAATTCAGATTTTTTAAAGAAGTAGAAGAGTCCATTCCAACAGATTTCCTGGCAGAGAAAGACAAAGAACACTGACCTTATATGAATGTAGGACAAAAACACATCAAACCTCCGTGTAGATGTGTAATTCACTACTTTCTCATCCAGTTTAGATTTTCCTGACAAACATGTTGGTTTTTCAATTCATCTATAATATGCTGCTGTAACCACGAGTGGATTATGTGCCTCCATTGAAAAGGGATGACATCATTTTTGCAAGTACAAGTGCATTAAAAATGCATTTTGCCTTGTGTTTTGTCTTGGGATTTGCATTAATATTGAATCTATTTAATCTATTGAATAGATTCAAGTCAAATCTGAACAGATTTGATTTGTAGATGAAAAATATTTATTTTAGACATTTGTCCTCCATTCAAACTCAGCAGGATGTTACGCCAGCACTTACAAATACTGAGACAAACCTTTACTCTTAAACCCCATTGATAGCTGTAAACATCTTCAAGGAAAAGTTAGCTTTTTAATCAGTAAATAGTACCATGTTTGTCGAAGGCTGAGGGGTCAAAATATTTTTTTTCAAGTTAAGTGGTATTATATGGAGTGAATTGCATTGTCAGCCTTGTGTCTTTTTTTCCCTTTTTGAAAATAAATGAAGACTGATAAATAAATAAATAAATAAATAAATGAAGACCAATTGAACTTTTAATGGAATTTTTGTTTTTTTATGTTATGCTTAGTTATCAGATTTTCTCCCTGCCACTCTTTTCAGCCAGTAGGCTTTGAGCAGGATGTTACTTCTACACTTTATGCCTAAGTTCAGTGAGAAACCATGACCGACCTGCCGCCTTGCTGATGTTGTGGTTCTGCAGACAGCAGTGTGAGTCCACACATTGGTCCAGACAAATATCTGTGTGGTTTTTGAATGGTTTGCCATGAACCTAGAAGGAGACGTTTATACCTCCAGCAGTGTGGTGTGCAGACTCTGCATGTTCTCCTCGTGTCTGCATGGATTCTTCACAGGCACTCCAGCTTCCTCCCAGAGTCCAAATCCATGCAGGTTTGGTTAATGGTAACTCTGAATCGCCCATCGGTGTGAACGTGAGTTGGATTGGTTGTTTGTCTAGACTGTATTTGTCAACCTAACTTGAAGAGTGTGTACCTCACTGTTTGCTCAGTGTCAGCTGGGGTCAGCTCCAGCCTCCCTGTAAACAGGAAAGGAAGTTACAGAAAATGGATGGACATTCATCCTCCCATTAAATTAAGTTATAACCATCTATAAAAAAAGTTCTCTGCTGATTTAATATTCCACTCTGAGAACTGAGGAAAAACAGTCAAAAAATATGTTATATGTTGGACTCTACACATCTCTGTCTTTACAAAAGGTCTTACACAACTCGTGTGATACATTTGTAATAGCAGAAGTTCCCATAACTTTTTATGTTGTCGTCATCAGATTTGAATTTCACTTTGAATGTTGACAAAACACCATTAGCATGACAACATTAACATTTAGCCTACAACACTTCTGCGCCTGTAAGTGCAGCCTAACAGAACTTCAAGCTAGGCTTCAGACCAGCAGTCACATCTCTGTCCTCTGTGTCCTTTTCCACCTGCCTCAGATGTAAATGTTGTATCTGCACATAAAAAGCACTGACCCGCACTCTTCTTGTTTTAGATGATTTGTACCACAAATCGTTTGGGAATTGAAGCTTATTTGTTGATGCACTCTTAAGTCCCATTAGAAAGAAGTTCCTAAATAAATAATAAGCACATTTTAAAACCCACCGTGTACACTCTTTCTTTTTTCTTTTTTTTTCTTTTTTTTTGATGGTTTATGCATCAGACTCCTCTCAGATTGTGGGGAGTGATTTGAGGCTTAGGCCTGGTCCAGAAAATGGGACAGAGACGTGACAGTGACTGGAGTTTTAACTGGGACAAAAAGCGAGACAGTGTCCTGCCTGAAGGTGTGCGAACACCATTTAATCATCCAGTCTGAAGTCCTTCGAGACGGCCTTTGTAATGACGGTCTATATACGTAAATAAACAGCCCCTGCAGTACCACGTCATGCTGCCTCTAAAATAACATTAACTATGAAAGTAATGATAAAGTTAGTTGAAACTCACAGCCACTACCAGTCATCAAACGACATACATGAAAGTGTGAAAGCTTCTGTCAAAAGTAGATTTAATAATTAAAAATAATGTTTTACAGAAATAAAACATTGAGGTCAGTCAGAAAGACTGTCTGTGCTTACGAGACTGCATTTTCTCTCTGTGCGACTGTCTCTTTCATTTCCTTTTGACACTTTCAACGCAGTCAGCTGACTCTGAGTATCGCCCTTTTAGTTCAAACAAATCCAATCGTGCCGTAGTCTCTGTGAGCCAATCATATTGCTGCTTTTAAACTCTAATGCTCTTCCTTTCTGTGCAGCTTTTAGTTGGGATTTCAGTGTCAGGTCAGTCAGATCCTCCTTTTCCTCACATTTAGTGCCCAGGGGTCCTTCCTCTGAGCTCACTGGATGTTTGCTTCTCATCACATCCATCCAGGTGCTGAACTCACGAAACATTTTAGCTTCCCACCAGGAGGATTAGAAAATACCACTAAAGCTGTTAGCTGTGTGTTTCCTCATTCAAAAAAGCTGAGACCAACTTTTACTGAGGAAACAGGAGATCTCTTTGGCTGAGGAAAAGGGCGGGGACAACCCTGTCGCTGTGAATGATGTCATGTCTCATGAAGCTGTGATTGGCTGTTCGGGGGTTGTTTTGGGTCTCCATCAGTAAATTTATGTCATTCTGACAAACGTCCATTTCTGTTGTTAAAAAAATAATTTCACACATATTTAGTACTCTTCCAAAGGAAAATGAAATGTGAACATAGGGCATCTTGGGCTGATGTTTTTCACTGGTGAAGACTTTTCATTATCTTTCTGGCCCTTTTAAAGTTTTTTTTGTTTGTTTGTTTGTTTTTTTTTTTTTTTTTACAAAACTGCTAAATGAAATGACTATCACAGTTTCTTCAGTCTTGTTGAATTGAAACCAAAACTGGGGTCAGAAATGGTTAAGTAGCATTGTGTCCTTTGTTACTTTAATTTGGTTTAAATCAAATGTAATTTCCTGGCACTTTCCAGAGGTTTCACATTCAGTCACTCAGCCTCACCCTGAGCTGTTCTTACCAGTGTGTGTTTAGGTAATGGCCACCCTGGTGCCTGTTCTCTCAACAGCCTTTTTCCATCTCCGTCTGCTAAAACATCCAAATGAAGACACTTCCTACAAATCCAAAAGCGAACCTTTTGTTTATATCTTCAACAACGTCTTCTTTCAAACCGTATGTGATTATCAACCTAAAGTTTTATACCCAATACTTATTACAGTTTGGAAGGACTTGCAGTTCTTCTAAGGTCATTTCAGGACAGCAGAGGTGTTAAAGTCAGAGCTTCTCTTTACAAATCAGGACAGATGACACCATTCGATTGCCATCACAACCACCAATGAGATGCTGGATAAAAGCTGAGCACACAGTATCATCCAATCACAAACCTCAAGGTCTTTTGTCCCCATAAGAATTGAACAATTCCATACATTTGGGGTAAATACAAATCTCTTTTTCAAAGAATTGGGCTTAAAACAAAATTATATGCATCATTACAATAATCATAACCAAAGTCCTGTACATGGGGGAAAAAAAGAGATCAGTTAATCCCAATTTGTGTTTTTCTCTGTGAGGCAGCTAAGAACGTCAGATAAGCAGATTCTAGTAAATCCGGTTGTTTTTGTTATTGCTGATGTTGTTGTTGTGAAGGATTCCAGCAGTAGTAACATAACATCACATGACCAGGCGGGGCGGAACGAAGGCTTATGATTTTAGGGGATCCCTCCTCACCGGTCTTTGTGACAAAGTAAAAGTAATATTTTTCATTTAAATATTGTTTATTCTGAACTTCACTACAAGCGTTTTAAAAATGTCATAATGGATTGACTTTTTAAAAAAAATTGAAACAAAAAACAGGCCATGTGTACTGTATTGGTCTGTCTGCAGACATCGTGAGACTTAATCCCAAATTTATTTTATTTATTTATTTTAAATTCCATTCATATGCAAAACATATGAAATTCAGCTATTTCTCAAATGCTTAGAGGGAAACATTAATGAATAAATGTTGCAATTACAATTACAAACACAATTTTAAATGATTTAAACTGAAATGCACAAAATTTTATTGGCAAACTGACATTCCAGCCATCCTGTAATTCAAACCTTAAAATGGCCATAATTTTTTAACCAAGGTGACATACTTCAGATTGACTGTAAAATTAAGAAAAAGTCATGTAGCCCTTTAAATTAAAATAGCTTGGTTTGAATTAAAGCAAGCGGTTTAAAGTAAATTTAGTATTTTTTTACAGGAGAGTTATCTAAACAATTTGATTAAAATTATTCAAATTAATCCTAAACTGCCATTGGAATGCCACAAAATAACAGTTTTAATTTTAATGGCAACTCATGCAAATGCAGCTGCTGGTAGGCTCTTCAGATGTGTTATGTTTTTCATTTTGTTCATCTGTTTCATCATCTGTTTTTTTTCCAGCTTTAGTATTAAACACTTATTATCTCTGAGAAATAACACCAGTAAACACTGGGAACACTGGGATCACTGCCCATGGCACCTTCTGATCATCAGGTCAGGGTTGGTCAGGCTCTTCTCCTGTTACTAACCGGGCTATCCAGGTTAAGAGCCATTATTAGCACAACTTGGACTACATTGAAATAGCCTCTTTTTTCATTTTCACACCCTTTTGTCTTCTATTGGCTTCAAATAAACATAAAAAACAGCATTTCATCGGCTATATGACATACCATTCTTCTGCTCGACCAATCATAAACAAGAGAAGAGGGATGGGCCCCTCCTTCAAAAATAATGGTTTTGTTGGTGGCTGCAGAGCCGACATGGAGGCTCCTTTAGGCTCCATACAAAAAAAAATGAGTGAGATGTCATTTGTAAGCTCAGACTTCAGCAGCCATCAAAGAACCTAAGCTTTCCCAAAATATCTTGCCTGGTGGTTAATGTGCATACACATGCTACTGTTAGGGGAAAAGGCTTGGCACAATTAGAAATGACATGGATTCATGAATGTAATAATCCATGTTGGCTAAATAATTTCTTGTGTAAAAGTTGGAATGTTGTGTTTGAACTGATTACTGCGTAGCTTCATTGGGGAGTTAATGAGCTGGTGAAAGTGTGTCTTTGTTTCTGGTCTCTGCAAAAATGTTGTGCAGTGATATGCACTTTTAAAAGTTTGTGTTTGTAAATGTAAAGTTAAAGAAACATACATATGAAGGCGGAGACGCAATATGTCGGTGTAGTAATACATTGCATTACACATATTGTATGATATTAAACAGTTTTTTCTCTGCGAGGAGAGGTGTGAATGTTATGGATTTTTTTCTCTTTTTTTGCATTTAATTGGATGTGTGTATGCCGTGTGTATTGTCTCATATAGGAACATTAAACACAGTAATTTTACTCAGGTAACAACATGCTGGTGGGATATAGAGAGAGGCAATAGTGATAGAAGTTAAGTGTTTGTGAGAATTTTGATGACAAAAAGAAAACGTTGCCAGCCTTACAATCTGAATACACACTAAAAAAGTACAAGGTGAAGGTGAGCTGGGCAACAGCTGAATGTTGTGGATCCTTTATTGATTTGCCTGCTGAACACTTTTGTTACAAAAAGAAGGAGGAGATGAAAAGTTGATTTCAAGCCTCTAAATAAAAAAAGACTGCACCGAAGCCAGTGGACCTCAGTGTTATTAATGAGTACAAAAATACACAGAGCTCAAAGCAGCTGAATTAATGTTGACGATGGGAAAAAAGCAATTCTTTCCCAAATGAAAGCCAGCTTTCATTCATCTCTGTCCTTTGTGTTGCTGCAGAGCCATAAACACAGTCTCACACACGCATACAAACACACACACACCCACACACACACACAAGCTTTTGTTGTTGTCCCCCCACCTCCATTGTGTAAATAGAGGAGACAAATGAACAAAAATCACCACTGATTGTCGACAGGTAAGACTGAAGAGGCTGCGACTGTGTGTCAGTGGGCCATCTGGGAACAATGTAACAGGCTCTGCATGCGGGTTTGTGTGTGTGTGTGTGTGAGAGAGAGAGGGAAGGTTGTAACAATGAATCTATGCTCTTTAGAAATGGAGATCAATTTCCACATGGCCGCCTTTAAAGGCTTTGGCAGGAGAATAATATATAAGTGTGTATTTGTGTGTGCGTGTTCGCATGCTTGTTTGTTTAAAAGTGTTCATAAGTGTATGAGTCATCACTTAGCATATACTCGTGCGCATTTGGCTGCCTGCATGTGTGTTTGTGTGTGTGTGTGAGCTTTTATGTGCTTATATTGTGCGAAGAGATTGAACAGGTGGATGTGGGTTGTGGGTTTGCATGTGGTTTTCTGTGTGTGTGTGTGTGTGTGTGTGTGTGTATTTGAAGGTGGTCCAGGCTTCATCTCTCAGCAAATCAGCAGGCCTGAAAATCCAATCTGCCTGGAGAGACAGCAGGCTGTACATCATCTGCCATGGATGGACACTATCAGTGCTTTATCAGTGACCGCCCACCAAACACACACACACACACCCCCGCACACACACAGAGACTATATATATATCTTTCAATGACCACATGCATGAATGAACACACACATCCACACACAGCCTGCTGTGACAGAGACTGATAGGCGTTATTACCATAGTGGTTGTGGTGGGAGGTAGAGGGAGAAACTGAGCACTCTGAAGACCTTGAGCTGCTTCACACTAATGCAGATGCTGACAGCTGTGACTGCCCTTCTTTTGCTGACGACAGCCTCCTATCCTCTTATGTTTTCAGCCTGTTGGTATGGACATTGATTGTGACCCACATGCTTGCAAACGTAACGTCCTGTGTTGACATCTTGCTTGTTCGGGTCACCTCGGACTCAGAATGTTGCCAAACTCTGGGTTTGCGTTCAAGCGGTTGAAGAGTATTTGGAAGCTCCAACCAAAGACCTGAACTCTGGAGAACTTTCTGATACATTCATCCATGTTCTGATGCTTAGCAGGGTCCAAGTTGCAATGGCATCAGGCTAAGCAAAGCAACCTGGATGCTTCCCTCCTCATTTAAATCCTCCTCATCTTGATGGGGGCTCTCCAAACCAGATGTTTTATGTAGTTCATCCAGCATGTTCTGGACAGACATCTAAGGAAGATCCCAATCAGAGACCTGAACCATCTTTACTGGCCCCTTCAATGCAAAACATCATTAGTTCTAGCTCCTTTCACATGTCCATGCCCCTCCCCCCCCCCCCCCGTCTCTGAGGGCCAAGTGATGCTAGATGAAAATGAGTTTGAATGATGCGCCGCCTGACCAAAACTCAGGGTAAAAACCTGTTCTGAACAGAAAGATCTTCCACTGTCCAACAAGGAGTTATCACACCTTTCACCATAAACACAAGACTTGGCATTAGCAGCACTTAAGCAGAGCAGCAGTAGCAGCTTCAATGCTCCGTCTGTGTCTACACGAGATGCATTCAGGCTCAGTGAATGCAGCTCAGGCTCAGGCTCTGATTACAGGTCACATGTATATTGGTAGTGCTCAGAACCAAAGGCATCAGCACTGAAAAAGTACTCATAAAGTAAAATAAAATATATTTTAAGAATAAAAAAAAGTACATGTTAGGTGGCGTCCGTACACACAGTGTGAGTAAACCAGTAGTTGTCACGTGGCCTGTGCAGACAGCTGGGTTGATTAAGAGAGAGAGAGAGCTTAGGGGACGCAGTGCAAATGGAGGAGAAAAAGATTGAGCATATAGCAATCACTTCACCATCTATCTGTCTGGATAATTAATATAAATCTGCTCATTTACCATCAGCCAATCAATCTAGATTTACACACACACACAATGTCGTGAGCACACTTAGCACTTCTTGATGGCCTGATTGTCTGCTCGCACGGCTCTGCAGAAATCTCCGTTGAATGAGAATGAAGAGGCGAAGGAGGGATGGAAGAAAAATATTCTGATAAGAATAAAATGAGGGAAAGATTGATGGAGCTACATCAGCCTCTGTGTGCTTCATCTATCACTGATGCTGGGCGGTTGGACGGATGAAAATGCAGGATTGTGCACTGTCTTGGGAGAAGGACCCCTAACAATCCTTATGTTTTGGCCATGAAGGCACAATATGACAGATTGAACACATGTAGTATGCAACTGCTAAAACACTGATGTTCGACAGAACAGGAACACAACTATAAAAAGAGAAAACGAGGAAATTCAGACATACAGAAATGCCTTCTAATACACAAACATTCCAAATTTCTAAGACATCTGTTTCTTTTTAGCACATGTGTCTTTTATAAATTTTATGATAGAGAAAATTTTAATTTGACCTGTTTACATGCTTCTTAAAGGCAGTGACAAATAAAGTAGCAAACAACGCTGTAAAAATATTACATTTCATTCAAAAATCCTTCATACAAAAAGACTTACAAGAGCCAGCTGTCAGATAAAATGTAGTAGGGCTGTCACTTACTGGATACAAACCTTGGATGGTGTCTCATAGCTGGTGGAAAAAGAAACTAAAGGACTTGTGCGTTCATGTAGCAGGAGTATTTTTTTCTGTCTGACACATATGTAAGGCTGCTGTTGTTGTCTACGCTCATGAAAAACAAGGAAAGAATTGAGCTTTGCTGAACAAATAATTCTAACAAGATCAATAACGTGACAAAGCATTTTAGGTTTCACACCGCAGGTAGAAAAACTGTGGATGTAGGTCAGCTAACTTTAAAACGAACCTAAATAACAAGGCAGCAGAGACATCAGGCATGACGTTGTTTTCCTTTAGGCTGTAAGTGTTGCACTGGAATTCATTCGGAGAGTATTGCATCTTGGTTTGGCAAAACTATTTAAAAAAAAGAAGTCCTTGTGAGGTGTTTCACACTTTATTCATAGAAAAGCACTGAGATTCCAACACAAATCAATATAAAATGGTAGTAGCGTTACATAAATAGTAATAAATTCTCGCTTTATAGACAGTAGCTCAAGAAGTTGCACAAAAAATTACAAATTAAAAAAAAAAAAACAAGTGTTGATGATAAGCTATCATACTTTTGTGGCAACAAATACTGGAAATACCTTTTCATAATCAGTAGCACAAAGAGGCAACAAACACTTTCAATTTTCCCTTAAGTTAGAGAGAATCCAAAACAAAACAAACTGGGAAACAGTGGGTGAACTAGATCTCTACCAGCAAATAGTACTCTCCTACGAAAGAAAGAGAGAAAGAAAGAAAGAGAGAAAGAAAGAAAGAAAGAAAGAAAGAAAGAAAGAAAGAAAGAAAGAAAGAAAGAAAGAAAGAAAGAAAGAAA
>JAQNCA010000004.1:3906484-3917849 GCA_029783725.1 Acanthurus tractus
AGAAAGAAAGAAAGAAAGAAAGAAAGAAAGAAAGAAAGAAAGAGAGAAAGAAAGAAAGAGAGAAAGAAAGAAAGAAAGAAAGAAAGAAAGAAAGAAAAGGGGGGGACTTCAGGAACTGCCTGATACAATAAACACAGACTGAAAAGCAGAGATCAAGTTAGACAGAGGAACTTTCCTGTTGTAATGCTGTCAGTGAACGCATCACACAGAGGCAGCTGGCTGGAGCTTTCAAGTTGAGCAAGAGGTAAAATAACGTCCCTCTGTAATCTATGCTAAAGGTAGCAGCCAAGAAATTTATTCGACCTCCGTTTTCGCTCCCTCTGTAGAAACCTTGCGGCAACAACAGATGAAAATCTGGCCTTTTG
The DNA here is from genome assembly GCA_029783725.1 of Acanthurus tractus. Taxonomy (NCBI): domain Eukaryota; kingdom Metazoa; phylum Chordata; class Actinopteri; order Acanthuriformes; family Acanthuridae; genus Acanthurus; species Acanthurus tractus. Next base: position 3,906,850 of record JAQNCA010000004.1, read on the forward strand.
TTTTTTTTTTTTGGTCAAAAGTAGACTTTGTGCAGATACAAAGCTGCTGCAGTGCACTGATGTCGAGAGTGCCGTAACAGAGGACCACAGAGGAAGAAGCTGCACTGAAAGCTGGTCACTGACACATCGCTGAACTGCTTCGAGCCAAAATCCTCCCCATAGAGAGGGGGAGTGAGGCAATGAACAACCCAAGATTGGAAAAAGAAACTGCGGTAATGAGATAGAATACATGAGCTCAGCCAGCTTTGTAGACTTGTAGAGGGGAGTTGGGAAAGCAATAAAAAAAAAAAAGTTATGAGGAATGAACAGGAGGTCATCCACAGGCCGTCTCTTTTGTTCATACAGTTGCTGTTTCAGACTCTCTGAAATCTGTGTATTGTTCCGTCTCACCGCGGTGCCAGCCACGCGACTTCGACACCTCTGAGAAGACACTAAAGGCTTAAGTCCTGATTAAATAAAAAACCGACAAGGAAGTAAAGCAAAAATAGACTTTGTACATTGATCGGTCAGAAAGGCATTTCCCACCATTTTCTTTTCTTTCTTTTTTTTTTTTCTCCTTTAAATGTTGCAGCGTACGCAGGCTGGCTACTGCGCATTGTCCAAATACAAGCATGCTGAGTCTTGTCTTTGCCACCCACCTCTTTAGTAGTGGTTCAGTTCACCATGTCTCTTCCACACTTCATTAGTTTTTCGGGGGGGGGGGGCATCTTTAAGAGGTGACAAGACCATCAAAGTGGTTCTGCATAGTCAGGTTTAGTACGTATCTGTTTACAAGTGAATGCCTTCCTCTTTCTCCTCTACTTCCAATGACATGCTTTTCCTCTTAGAACAGATTTTTTTTTCTTTGCAAATAATAATAATTAAAAAAAAACAATCAAAAATACAAATAATAATAGTTATTATAGCAAAAAAAAACCAAACAGAAAGAAATGTACACAGGAGCACCTGAGAAATGCCTTGAAGTCTTTGCTCTTACAAAAATCCTGTCAAATTCCCCGTCCAAAACAGTTCAAGTACACCCCCGCCATATAACAAAAAGCATAAAAATAAAAGGAAAAAGAAACAAACACATAACATACTTATCATAAATAATTATAACTTTACAATTTTCTGAATTGACACTTTAATATTTACAATATCTTAAATGCTTAATGCTACTACTTTTTGTTTTGTATCTTTAAGTGATGTCCCTGAGAACTGAGTTTAGCCTTTCTTTTCTTTCCTTTGCTCAGTTTTCCTTTTTTCTTCCCGTTCTTCTATCTGCGTTTTTTTTTTTTTTCAGATCAAAAGGCCCAGAGTTGTGACTGACTACCCGGTTAGTGGGTGAAGGTAGCTCTCACGGAATGTAAAAGCAGACAAGAAAATGCTCCTCCATTCAAAGACCCTTTTTATTTTTCTGCCGTCGACAGGCCCACTTACTTACTCGCTGTGATCCGTTTGTCTGCCATTCCTACTCAGACATAAAAAGTTACCAAACAATCAATAAATAAATGCTGAAGCAGGCAGGAACGTACTGAAGAGGTATTTGTGTGAAGTGCTTGTACGATGACATTTAGTCCGACCAGTAAAGATTCAAGCTCTTGCTGTACTGTATACTGCCATTCACAACAACAACACTTTGCCACTGGGTAAGAAAATGGAGTGTGAACATCCCTTATAAAGAAATTTAAAAAAAAAAAAACCTCCTGTGCCAAGGCAGGTGGTCTCAAATATGTGTGATAAGTGATCAAGTAATTAGACACACTGTAGTTTTTCTGTGTTTGCACTGTGCAGCTGTAACCCTTTGAGAGAGACAAGCCGCTCATCTTCACAACCAGAAGCTTTCACAGGGAAGTTGCTTCAGTAACTACAGACAGTTTTCCATCCCATGATCAAAGAACCGGAGGAACTTAAAAGGATTTGGTGACAACTAAGTTACACATGTCCAGTTTTGCTTTATGAGGCACCAAACGCCACTGAGACCACCGTTAACTGATTCTTTTTTGGAAGAGAGTGGAGCAAGCTAACAACGCAACACTGACATACAAAGTTGCTGTGGCTGGCATGTTAGCAGACAGCTGCTAATAAACAGATCTGGCAGACAGAAAACTATTTCAGTCTCTACTGACAGTTTAGGAGCACAATGCTCCACTATGTTAACCAGCTAGCAGCTAACTAACCATATTCTAGCCATAAACACAGCAAAAAAAAAAAAAAAAAGAAACTTTTGGTGGGCTTTTTGACGGAGTTGCATCTGATAACTAAGGAAGGTCAAGCTTTAACCTTGTTAGCAGTCCAAGACACTGCACTTACTGCCTCTTGCTGCCACAGTAATTTAGATAATTCATACTGTTACATTAAATAGTGCTTGTATGACTAATCAGCCATTGTAAGTACTGCATGGCTCACCCTAACAACCCATAGTAATTGGTAAAAAGTACTGCATTTTCTGCCAGGCCTTTTGGGGGTAGGAACTAGGACCAAAGGAGCCAAAATTAGAAGCAGATTTCTGCTCTTACGCTGGGGTAAAGCTCCGAGTTCATGAAAAGTTCTGGGAGACAAAGAAATAAAGAAAAAGTTCCCGAGTTCTCCGAAGAAAAAAAAAAAAAATCCCGGGATGGAAAAATGTCTTTAGCTACAGGCGGAGTTGACAACTCACAGTGACTAAAATCAACAAGGTCCCCCGTATGTTCCAAAGCTTCCTACAAAATACAGAAAGGTGAAATTAATGCCACTGGATGGTAAAAATGAAACACAGACTTGAGTTATATTGCTTATTGACTAAATCTTGATCTAGCGAGTGAAAGCTGACCACTGCGATCTTATTGATCTAAATGGTTTTGGCCACAAATAGCTGTACAGCAGTGCAGTGGTATCACTGCAGACGGTAATACTATGACCACTCTCTTCATCACAGTTGTGTAATTATCACTGTTAAAAAGCTTATAGGAGGACATATGAGATATACTGTATATATATGTGCCTGTGGAGCCTAAACTATTCTACCTTAGCTAGAACAGACTGAATAATGTCACGCTCAGGCCGTGGGTTTCAAAACATGCACTCTGTGAAACAAACATGGTTCTTTCCTCTTAAAAGGTTCGTAAAAGAATAGCACTGACCAGCAGGTGTCGAGGGTAAGAGCTGGTTAAGAGTGGCTTTAATAAAGTTTCGAAACCTGTTGGTACTGACTTCACCTTCAGGGAGACCACATGAGTAGTTCTGTATTGTGCCCTCTCTACTCTAAGATGCCCTGAACGAAACGAGAGGCCATTTCTGATAGAGAAGTTAAAGCTGACAAATAATACAGTCGAGGTATGACAGTAACACTCTGTGTGTTTGACCTCAGTGGGTTTTTTTTCCTCCTTTTGGAATGACATGTTCCTTCCACTTTGAAAACCCTGTCCTCTTCTTGTTAACCCCAGCTCTAAGTGTCTTCTGGCTCAAAGTTAAGTACCCCGTCCAACAAAAGCTTTTGGTTTTTTTTAAGTTGTTATGTGCCACCGAAAAAAACAGAAGTTCCTTTTTTGTTTGTTTTCAACATCACAATCTTTTCACTTTTTTTTCATCACGAGATTTGACATTAGTTGGTGGAAAACAAAAAAAAAAATACACACACTTTGTTTTTGCTGTTATTTCTTTGACATTTTAGCAGTTTCCCCCCACTTTTGCAGTCTCAACGAAGTAGAGCAATGCACTGTGAACATTTCCTGGTTCACATTCAAGAAACAAAACAACAAAACAGGCAAAAAAAAAAAAAACTTAAGACTTAGTCAACAAATGGCTCAACATAAGAAGTAAAAATACAAAGAATCCAAAAAAAAAACAACCTTAAATAGAAACAAATAAGTTTAACTACTTTTCAAGAAGAGGGTTTTTTTTGTAAGGGGAGGGGTAAGGTCAGCCAAAGCGCTCCCGAACCAACATCATCAGTTTCTTCTTGCCCTTGTAGATCTGTTTCAGGTTGTCTATGAACTGGGCAAACTGAATGTGGCCATCCTGTGCCAGCAGGAAAGTCTCCCGTGCTTTGCTCAGGAACTCTATGAACTCTCCATAGTGCCGTGGACTGATGTGCGTCAGTCGAGAGTGCGTGGTGTTTATGTACGCCGAAATTGTGGCGTCGAGAAGCTGCCGCAGCGGCGCTTTGTCTGTTGACATTAGCTTCCCAGAGTTCCTTCTCCCGGGAATGCCCGCGAGCCCCGGTGCCGTCATGGTGCACCGCCGCAGGATGTCGGACAGCACCGTGGCGCAGTGCACGCTCTTCACCACCAAGGGGATGATGGCCGCTAGCTCGTTTTTACCCAGAGAGTGGCTGAGCGCGCACGCCCAAAGCACGTCATTAATAGCAGGGTGTGTGTCCTGGTTGTAAGCCAGGTTAAGGTGGGTCATGGCGAGGGAGGCCAACTTGAAGGAACGCAGCGGGTATCCTCTGTGCTCCATGTACCTCGCGATGGTAAACAGCTGGGAGTAAGTCATGCCCGTGGACGCCGCGTCGATCACAATCTGGTAGGCTGTCTCAAAGGCAATGTGGTCCTTCTCGCAGAGCGTCAGGGCTGACAGGGCGCAGTTCTGGGGGTCCTTCATGGCGCACTGCAGGGCCAGGGTCCTGGCGCAGCTGGCCAGCTCCTCGCGCTGCGGGTAGTCGAGGCTGAGGCGCAGGATGGTGTTGTGGGACATGACGGTGGCCGCCACGATGCTGGTGGCCTCCGTCGGCGTAAAGAGGGTGTACCAGCTCTGTAAAATGCTCACCAACGCCCGCAGACCTTAAGAGGAGAAAGACGAGATTTAGCTTTGATTGTGGTGAGGATGCAAACTGTGAGACACCGGCTTGATTTGACATGTTTTAATCAATCTGTGATCATTATATTTCGGGTTTATTGCACAGTAAATAAAAAAAGGATGTGACAGGGATGGTGAGGAGAAGACAAACGGAAGATGGGTTAGAACACTGCGCATTATTTTGAAATGTGAACCTTTACTCTGACAGACTCCAGATAGCATTTCAAACCCTTCAGATTGATCTCTTCAATATTCTTCAGCTTATTGCTGTAAAAATCCAAGTTCTCTGTTATTATCCCTATCAAACAGTATCAGTTCCTTTTCCTAGAATGTCATTTTTGTTCAGGCTATGAGCTTTGATCAGCAAAACAAGTTATTTACTTGTTCCTGTTTTATCCAGTTAAGGAACACACAGACACTGAGGTCCTGTGTTTATCTGTTGGAGATTATTCTTGCATTTACTAAATCAGGATGGAACCGATGCAGCCCCTCATACACCAAGTCATCTGAACCACCCACAAGCAGCTCAGAGATCACTTGCTTTTAAAGCAGGTCCTTCAACCTTTACCTCTGCTGGTTTTATCTTAAACCTTGATTCCTTTTAATATAAAGCTGGTTTTCATTACTTTTACTACTTATGAGGCAGTTTTTTGTCTCTGTTGTTGTGTGTCAATACTTTCACCTCTTACTTAACTGAAAGTTTTGATCTGGTTTGATAGCCGCAAACTTTAATTTATCAAAAGTATCCCCAGAAGTATTATTGCGGCTAGTCTTTCATTCAAGTACAGAGGAAAAAATGGAGAGGAATAATTTGATTAAACGAGTCAAGATTGATGAGGAACTGAGATGCTTCCATGCGGGACACGAGGGGTCCCTGAATGGCAGGATGAGGCTGATTTCATAGCAACAAGTTAAACAGAGCTCTCCATTATCATCGGCTCCGAAACATCAAATGAGGGAACATTTTGTGCCGAGGCTTGAAGAATCTATGCCAGGGAGCACAGAAGCTGCGCTGGAGGCTTGTGGTTGATCTAATGACAACCCATCTGTGTCTCAAAGTCAGCTTTCACGCACAATTAAAATGCATCAGAGCACACCAAAGAGAAACATCTCAAAATGCCACGGAGGGCACGGTTCGAGCCTGACTCCTGTTCTACAGGCACACGAGTGGAAAGGCGTCACATACCCACTTCAGTCGCACAGGTTACCAACCAGCGAACCATCTCTCTCCTTCTCCAGTTCAGAGTGGACAGAGTCATCCTCATCACCTGCAAAATACACACACACACACACACACACACACACAGAGAAAAGGATGATTTCTTATCGAAGTGGCAACTTATTAGAATAAAAAGCAGAACACATTACACTGATTGTTGTGGTTTTTTTTTAATAAACAATGACAAAAAAGGCATTTCGGAGATAAAATGTGTGTTTGCCACAATGTAACAGTGAGTATGACACCACACGTCTCCAGCGATGACTGACGTATCCAAAATGGGTTCATAATTACACAGATGACTAATTGAGACCCTTCCATTTTACGCACTTATTTAGCAGTTTTGTTGACAGGAATTCAGCCCGACTCTAAATAGCAGGAGAAAGAGGCGGGTGAAGCCGCAGCACGCTGAAAACTCCATCATCTGAAGTTTTTTCTGTGTTTATAGCGGAACCCAAAAGGTTTTAATTATGTGGTTTCTTCTCATCAACAACGGTAAGACGCTGTGTGATGTTTTCTCTGTTAATTTGTAGCGAGGCTGAGGAGGCCTGCAGAAATTACAAGTTCAAGGAAGCTGTTTCATGTTTTGACTGGTGACCAGTGCTCGGAATTTTTTTTTTTTTTTTTTTTCTGTGGTGAAATGTTTTATGGGAATGACTAACTTGCCTTCATCCTTCACTTGCTCTCTCTCTCTCACTCACTCACTCTCTCTCTCTCTCTCTCACACACACACACACACACACACACACACACACACACGCTCAGTACCTGCAGTCCCAGCTCCAGTGCCACGTTGAGCAGAGTGATGTCAGGCGGGCTGTCTGCGGGAGTGGCTATCTTAAAGGCGTCCTGGGCTAGTTTAAAGATTAGGGAGGAGGAGTGGATGTTTTTCTGGATGGCCTCCAGCACCGTCCGCAACCTCAACATATCACCTGCAGGCAGAACAAAAAAAAAAACAAACTTTAACAAACCCTGCCTCGGAAAGAGGAACATCTGAAAGGACTTTTTTCTCGGATCATTCGCGGCACCTTTAGCAGCAGTGAGCATGGTGGAGGCCAGCTCGCACTGCTGCGACTCCAGGTGTCCCAGTGTGAACCAGCGCGGGTAGCGACTTTGAACTATGGAGATGCCGTGATGAGGGTGGCCCACGTCCCCGGAGCCCGCTGAGGACTCCAGCACAGGCAACCTGACAGAGACACACGTTATTAGTTTGGCTCCATGGTTTTCAGCCTGTCTTTGGTTTTTTTCATCAAAGACTCGCACCAACACAAACTAAAATTAGAATGAACAAAGCTCATTGAAAAGAGCAGCAGGACAGTAAACTTTAGAGAATTTACATTAACTCAGAGGTGATACGCTTGTCATTTTAACAAACCAAAATGCATCATACTGAATATTTTAGTGTAAATACCTTAAAAAAGGGGACCATCACCACAAATGATTAGCAGCTTCTATAACCTCTTTACAGTGAGTTTACCACTTTAAATAAAAAACTGAACATTATTACATTTTCAATAGCTTTTTTTACTTATTAAACTGTTTTATTTAAACTGTTTTTTTTACACATATCACTGAGGGTGAACAAATAATAGAAACACTACTTAGTAAAATGTAGCACAATTCAATGGTGCTGATATCACATGCATAAGTCACCAAAATGTCCATAAAAAGCATCATTTCCTGTCTTCAGTAGCTGCAACAGGCTTCAACAGGCTTTTTAAAGTTTACTTTGTAAACTGTAACAGAGCATGTTTGAGGACAGAGGCTGTCAATCATTCAGACCATGGTCTCATATGTTTTCAGAACACAGTGAGGGTCTCACAAATCATTTAACCACGCCATGCAGCCTGCATTAATGTTTAAATTTGCTACACGTAGGACCATGAATCCATAGCAGCTTCATACCGGACTAAAATGGGAAACTGACCTCATGGCGCGGAGAGCCACTTTATATGCCAGGTCTGCGTCGTGTGGCAGCAAGGCGGAGAAGAGGTACTTGGCGAAGGTGTGCATGGGAACGCTCTCCCTGTGGATGACCTCACCCAGACCGCTGAACGGACCAGCTGGACCGAGAGGAAGACAGCAGAGCGTTATTTTTATTTTTATTCTCAACCACGTGAAAGCCAAGAGGGACAGAAGGGCCATCGGTTATGATGCCCGGTGTTACTTCCACAGCCTGGATGTAAAAATAATCAGTACGGATAAAAATGGCATCGATATGAAGGAAATATTTGGCTAACCGAGCTCATGCACACAATCTTTGACGAATCTCATATGTTTTACAGGTTGTACAATGAAAGTGGGAGTGTGTCCTGTCCTTGTACCTTCTAGGAGCTGTATGGCCTGTTTCCGAAGAGTCTGAACCAGGAGATCATCCAGCTCCAGTTCCTGAAGCTTTGCAACGATCTGCTCCTCGTTACGACACACCTACAACATGTTCAGAACCAGTGTTTATTCACAGCCCACGTTTACTTCACCGTCCTCATACAATAACTCTTAATTTCACTTAACATACGACTTTGAGGAAAATATGCTAAAATAATTGTTCAAAATACACTTGAACCGATATAACATCAGTGATAATAAAGTGATTATGTAAAAATTATTATGAAAAGTATGAATGCAGTAAATAAAGACCCATGATTTCTAACTGTATCGTTAGAGGAAATAACTTGGCACTTTGTAGTTTGAACACCTTTTAAAGAAGGACTGTGGAGTCTGAAAGGTCCGGCAGAGTGCTTCAGTATCTCAGACTGTCTCATCTGTGTATGTGTCTATGTTACAGTGCACAGTACAGACACTGATTTCATTTCCCCATTAAGAGGCCCTTTTGGAAATTTGATTGGTTTTAAATGGAATTCTAGCTTGAAAAAATGATATTTGTAAATTCAATTCATGTGTCTTTTCATTCCTTAATGCCTCTATGTTTTATAATATAAAACCCACTGAGCTGCCTTGTTGCTAAAAGATGTTATACAAACTTGTCCTGCCTAGAACATTAACATTGTGCTGATTTCCATGGCAGCCATATTAAGCAGTCTAAAGCAGATTACCATTCACACCAAGAACTGTTCCTTGGATTTATAATAATTCAACGGGAACCTAAGTACGGAAACACTGTTTTTGTTTTCTCAGGAAACAAAATGTTGTGACCTTTTCTCTCATTTTTTGCTTGGCAATAACCTCATACAGCAGCTCAACTGTTGTTCACATTCCTTGTTTTCATTTGCAACAAACCAGAGATGCAGTTTAGTTACCCAGCAAGCAAGCAACTCTGTATTACTGTTCCTGTGAAAAAAATCAGTTTATCATCTGAGAACTTGGATTAAGTTCAAATGTAAATATTATTACTCCAAATGCATCATGAGGCAGTGTTTACTCCAGGACCGCCGTACCTTATCCTGAGCATACAGGCCCTCAGGCATTATCCTCTGCTGGCCCATGCCCATCAGAGCCACCTCTAACGCCAGAGTCAGGTACGACTCCCCTCCATCAGGACTGCCCCACACTGGTACATGGTGGTAGACTGGCGGCCTGGGGTCGCCCTCTACAATAAAAGAAACAAAAAAAGGGTTGAGTGTTGCACATGAATTCTGCTGTATTCAACTGGTCACATATGGAGCGAGACATACACCCAGAAACACAAAGAGACAGCAAAACAAGTCATCTGTAAGACCAAATAACAGCAAGGGTGTTATGAGACAAAATTCAGTCCAGAAGATGTCTGGATTCTTTAAAATCTGTCTCAATTCAATAATCACATGCATATCTGTGCATTGAAAAGTTTTTGTAACTGTTCCTGTCAATGTTTCTCTTGTCCACACTGGCCATGAATCAACCCCCCTACCAGCTCACCTGCACCAGTGCCGTCAGATTTGACTGACACAAAATAGCCCAACTGAACCAAACCAGTTATCTTAACAGCATTTTTAGCTTTTTTTTTATTGTTTGTTTCTGTACAACCACATTAGAAAAAAGACTCACTACTGAGTCGAAGTGGATTCTATTGCAAGAAGAAAAAGTTTGGTTTTAGAGCCTCAGCCCTGTTATAGTACAATTCAGAAGCACAGTCACAGTGAGTGAAAATTCTCCTATTTTTGTTATAAATATTGTTATTATAAGAACAGATTTGAGTTCATTTGGATATGATCTGAATAGAAGAGAGTGCAGTTTTAATGAAGCGAGATGACATTTGTTTTCATGGATCATTAGTTTTCAGTCGCTGTGTGTCAGTGCCCGCTGAGCTCGGCACTCTGTCAGCCTCAATCCTTACACTTGCATTGGAGGAGGAGCTGAGTCGATGGGCCTAACATCTGATAGTACAACTGATCATAGTTAGACTAACACCCTCATGAAAACAGAACTGTCCCAATCTAAAGCCCAAAACACTTAATGTTCAACTAAGAACAAATCAAGAAAAAAAAAATCAAGAATGAAGATTTTTTTTTGTTGCTCTTTAGTTAAAGTACATGCAACCACCAGGACGCATCCATCCACCCAGCCAGATTACAGATAATGGAGGCTTTGAAAGCTGAAAGTTTTCCCTGAGGTTGTACACTAGTCTCTTTGTATTTTGGCCACTCACAACATTGATCTCTTTCCTTCCATTTCTTACAAAGTAATGAAGTTAGAAATAAATTCCCTCAGGGGCCAAAATGAACATTGAAACAGTTATAAAAAACATATAAGTTTGAATGTTTTGTATTAAGTCAGAAAAAAAAAAAAGGTCTATACAAGAAACCTTTGAATTCTCTGAGAAAAAGAAACATGGCACGAGTTAACATACATCTGTGTGGAACATTCTATAAATCTGGCATTCATGGTAGATTGTGATCTCTAATCTTAGATGGCTGCTCGCCTTCCACCAAATGCTGGACAGCCATAATTGAGAACAGATGCCATGAGAGCCTCAGCTGTTAATTGGTGCCCATTTGTTCTCTCGTGCTCCCCCACCCCATCATTCTGCTTTAATCCCCTCTGAGCAATAGATCCCCTCGATCCCGTTTATTCCATAGATATGTGT
>JAQNCA010000004.1:3960140-3981399 GCA_029783725.1 Acanthurus tractus
CGGCTGTTGACCACATTAATCATGTTGTATGGAGAGGACCTGTGTGTGTGTGTGTGTGTGTGTGTGTGTGTGTGTGTTGCATGGTGGGAGCTTGTCCTCTTCTGTCCCCTGTGTGTGTATGTCTGAGTGTGTGTGTGTGTGTGTGTTGCTGCACTTGACTGCTCCTATCAATTCAATTTCATTCCTCCCTCTGCTCCCTTCTTTTCTCAGGACATTCCCCTCCCCCCACCATGGAGCTCAGTGGTCTCTCTCCCTCTCTCTCTCTTTTTGTGTGTGATGGACTGCTGAGAGCCTAATGAGGTTCCTCCCTCCCCATTGGCTTTTTTGTGACTGCGGTGTGTGTGTGAAGGGGGAGGGGAGAGCCAGAGGTGACAGGTTGGTTATGTACTTCTACATTTGCCTTTCAGCTCTCATCTTCTTCCCTCCTCTCCCTCCTTCCTTTCTTAACACCATTTTCTCCCCCTCTTTCTGTCTCCTTCCTTCCCTCTACCCCGCCTTCTTGTCTTTTCCCACCTATTCCGTCCCCGCCGCGACCCTTTTTTTCATGCTCACCTCCTGTCCTCCTCCTCCTCCTCCTCTTTCTGCAGTCAGTCTTATCCGGCGTTCAGACTAAATCAGCCTCTGCAACCATCGCCGCCGGTTTTGCGGAGAGGTGCAGGAGTGTCGGCCCATTTGCAAATGCAAATGTGGTGTTTGTATTCCCTCGTGGCAGGCTCGTTCGGCTCTGCTCGCTCTGAACTGCTGATCAGCTGATTGGCCGCCTAAGCATGATGAGTTGCGTTCCTCAAAAGTTGATTCCGCTTCAACTTTTCCAGCGAAGGGGAGGCCCTTTTTTTTTTTTTTCATGACCCCCCCCACAGCCCTCACCCCCAGACTACTTAAATTAAAATGAATGGGAGAACTTGCGTTTTGGGTGCAGCGCCTGATTTGGTCTGAATGGGCTCTTACTATTCATTTGTCAGTGAGGCTTCGGCCTAATGGGCCATAGCAGGCCCTCCACTAAAGAAACCCATGCAGAGTGCTGTTATTAGCAGGAAGGGAGATAAAATGGAAAAGGGAGGGAGGCGGACAAGCAGAGAAAGGAGGAAGGAAATTTGGGAAAAAATATAGCACAATAATGTCCAGAAGAGACAAGATAAAAAAAAAAGAGTGGAGAGAAAGAAAGGTAAAATGGGTTGATTCACATTAACACGGCATTCATTATTTAAACGGTAAACCTTTCACTCTGTCCGACTTCCCCGAAGAAATGTTTCAGCAAGATGCCAAGTTGAACTATCTAGTACATTTAACAGAGCTGGGACACGGAGGTAGAAGAAATGCTAATAATGGACTTTAATTTATGATGTGGCTTGACAAGCCTCCGATGAATGCTAATGTTGCTTAATGTCTGCTCCGAGCCGTAAGCAACTATTATGTTACACGCTAGCAACAGTACATTTTTCAGGTCAGTGTTTTTTGGAGGCGACGACTGCAGCTGTAACATGGTGAGTTCGTTGTTTCCATTGCTAATAGTTGTAATAGTAATCAGATTTATCCTTTAATAACATAAGCCAATGTGTCATGTTTGAAATTTTGTCCTGTTACAGTTATGCACATCAGTTACCAGGTGGCAGATTAAGTTGGAAATTTTGTAGTTGAGTGCACTTACCGACTTCATTTTGTTGGTGGATTGTGCCCTTAAAGTATCTGTCGTTCATGAGTCTTTCATGACTCCTTTCATGAAAGCTAAGATGCTCTGACCAAAAGTTTGACCGCTTCTGGTGTTTGAATTGTTGTGAGGGGGTGCGTATCGACACTTTGCAGTCATTTTTTTAACTTTTGTTTCATGAATACAAACAGAATTGGTAGGAGGAGGATGACCAACATTCTCAAATTTCCAATGTTTGTGGAACAGCTGCAGCTGTATGTAAACATGGCTATAGAGACAGCTTGATGAAGTGAGACTGACATCTGCATAAAGGAAACGGGTGTGGTTTAAACTTTTTTGGGCCCTGGCCCGCTCACTAATGCACACTGACAGTCTGGATCACAGGAATAGAGGACTTGGTCTCTAAGTGATATAATTATTTGTAATTTAGCACTAAGTGCTTCCATTAAAACCTTGTTCACATACACACAAGAACAAGATGACCACGGAAAGATAAAACCTGAGCAATCGGGAAAGATCAAATCGCTTGAGGAGGTCAATACTGACAAATCAGTGCTAAATGTTAAATATAGCAGAGAGAAAATGTTTTCATCTGAAAGAAACGTGACGAAGCTGTGAAGGGAAAGAGCACATCTGTCAACCGTGATGACAAGAAGCTGCACACATGCAAAAAGAAAAGACATGCGGCATTGTTGCTGACTCCCATTTCCTCAGATCAAAGTCAACCAAATGTAAGGAAATAGTTTCTAATACAACTATAATGGATGTCTCACACACAATGGAGTCCTATGGGCCCTCGTCTGTCTTGTTGGCAGTAATAGCACTGTTGTTGAGAGGGGGCTTTGAGTGCTGCTGAGATTGGAAAAGCACATAGGATACAGGCACTCTGCAATACACAACGATGTGTGTATTCAAAAGAAGAGTGATGACTATCACTGCCTGATATCTATGATCTATGACTGCCCGTTTTAAGTGGAGATGGGCGACACAATAGAAGGACCAAATTCACCGCATTCAAAAGAAAGATGGAAAGCATCAGCATAGAGATCAAGAAACGATCAGAACAGGCTAATTCAAAGCAGGGAATTAAAGGGAAAGTGGCAGAGTGCTTTGTTCCAGATGCTACAGATGTGGAACTCAAAAAAAGATTGAAGGTTCTTGAAAGTGGATCCTTTTCATTTTTAACCGTACACAATGTAGGGCTTTGTGTTCATGTTGTGCACATCCATAATGTGTACAAGGCCACAGTATGCACAATGCAGTGTCACTAAACTGGTTCCACCGCCACTCAGATCTAACCCAGAGACCCACAGCAAATAATCCTGTGCTGTGTAAAGGGTCAAATCTAATCTAACTGGTTTGCAGAATCCCTGATCTTTGCAATGTTATGGTAAAATCTAGCATGACACTTAACAAAATATTATTTAGATTCTTGCTAAAAATTGAATAAAAGCATTGCTAACAGGTTGTGACTACAGTCAGCTTTCAGGCTGGGCGGATTGTACTCATTCACATGTTGTATATAGAGTTAAAAGTTGTTGGTAGGTGCGCAGCTTTTATAAAGCCATGGTTCATTCTTTCATAGTAGGCTAAGCTAACAATCTGCTGACTTCAGAAAATGGTATCAATCTTCTCATTTAACATCAGAAACCTTAAAATATTTTTTTAATACAAAGCAATGTACAGTATAGAAAAAGAGATTTTTTTTCATATATGCCATTTCTCCATTTTTATTGAAATACCCAACAAATTTAAAACATAAGTCTGTTCTCCTGGTATGTGGCCCCATGTGCTGCTGCTTTGCTACGTCTGAAAAGCTGCAGACTTGCTTCTCATACCACCTTTTGTTAAAAAAAAAACAACAAAAAAAAACTCAACTACCCTTGAATTGCAGTGCTCCTCCAAAATTGCAGCAAATAATAAAGGGGATAAAAAACACACACACACATCCAGACACAAACCTTGAAAAATGGTTCTGCCTGAGTTAGTTCTATCCAACCATCAAGTGATCTATAGCAGCGCACTGATGAACGGAAAAACTTCTGTTTTCGCCCTTAACAAGTTTAAAAGGAAAGCAGAGAGAAAAATAGATTTGGGGTTAGTAAAATGAAGAAAGGTTGTAAGTTTTAATCTTGGGTAAAATTACTGTTCTGGCAAGACTGCTGAGGGCTTTTTGAGCAATCTCGTCCTCTTTCATGTGTCTGGTGAAGGGTCCGAAGTAAAAAAAACAAAACATGCGAGTCAAAACCTCTAGAAATAGGTCTCCCCGGGAGATTTCAGGTTTTGTTTTATGAAACAATGCCCCCTGCCACATGAGATTGTCACTTTTCTCACCCACATAAATCATCCTGGATTTCCCCCTCCCATGATGTTCCATGCTACAGGCATTGCTTTTATTTTTATGGAAATGCTTATACTTGATCTCATGTGGGTTGCCTTATGAGATTGTATTACATTAAAAGAAGCTACGCAGTGCAGAGAATACAGTGTTCCCCTCCACCTTCATGGGACTTGTGGCGAGGCTGTATGAGGCTGTCAACCTCATCATACTGTTGTCCTGTACAAATGTAGCCCACAACTTGGGCCTGTGCATGACAGACTTGGTCTCTGTAAAGAAAACACTCCATTGGGTTTAAGGGAGAGGTGTTGCCAGGGGAGATCATGCACCTGGATGTACCCACATTATCGATGAAGGAGCGGAAAGCAACACACAACCAAGCAGAAAAGAGTTCGGGGCAGCAGCACTCTGTGCACTTCAAGCCCTGTGACACACCGGAGCTACTTCAAAGAACTAGCAGCCATGAAAGCCGACTTCCCTCACATCACATCACCTGTGTTTCATCCAGAAAGTTGCACTTGAACACACCACAAAAATCACAGCCTGTGGACAGCTAGCAAGTACATCCTGCGTCTGAAAAGGAAATTTCTCTTAAGACTATCAGATGGAGTTACTTGGCACTGAGGAACAAGAAATGTGGATATACAAACCATCGGTGTGTCACATCACTTTCTACCAATAACAAGCAGGTTACATTCTTAACAATCTAGTTATCCAGAGGCAAAGTTCTAGCTAACGGGCTTGAATCTTTTTTTGAAGGGGAACAGCCAATCTGAGTGTTTTCACTCATCAAAGGTGACAATGTCAATTTATCATGCCAAACACCAATGATAAGAGCCAACTAGAGCCAACTAGAGCCAACTTGGGCCAACTAGAGCCAACTAGAGCCAACTTGGGCCAACTAGGGCCAACTAGGGCCAACAGTGTGGAACACCAGGAAGACTGGAGCGACTGACGCTCACTGACAGTCTGACGGCCGACCACTGGCTTGGTGTTGCAGGCTCTTTAGGTGCCGCTGGCGGAGAAAAGTTGCAGCATTTTGGGTCTGTGTACAGCAGAGAAATGAGAACATCAACTCACAAGTTCACAGACAAGGACCTACTGTACTCACACACATGGGCTGAATCACACATGACGTTAACTACGGAGCTGGCAGGGTAGAGTTCGGGCAGACCGATTCGTTAGTGCAGGAGATGTACACAAAATTTGAGGGTAGCAGTGTGTGAAAGGGGCTTCTGATTTGAGTCTATTTTACATTTCAAATACCCCCTTCTCCTCCACGTCTCTGCGTTTCTCTCCTTTCTCCTCAACATTTGTTAGGCAATTACAATCAAACGAGGGCATAATAGTCCGTCCGGCAAGTGTCAGCCTTCTCTTTCAAGTCCAGCCTCTCTCTAAGACGTGGACAGGGGCCAAATGTGTGTAACAACCAAGGTAAACACACACTTGGACACACACAGAAAGCCAATAAAAGACAGGTGTGGAACAGCGCGGTAACAGAATACAGCAGACTGTCGGCTTCAAAAAGCTAAAAGGACAAGGCCACCATTGATCTCAGCTGATAATTGTACACCCACTACGCAAGGTAAAAGCACTAAAGGTGGAAGAAAAAACAGGACGGGGGTAGTAAAAGTCTGTTTGCTGTGTGTTTTTTTATCTCATCACATGTGGAGATACACACATCCTCCATGTGCAAACGTCCTGTCATACAACTAGGAGAAGGGACGCTGTTGTTGAAGGACTGAGCAAAGCAAACAGCGCCGACTGCAAAGAATGGCACTCTTGCTTGCTACTGCAAACAAGTTCGGAGTGGAAATGGCATCGCTGGAAATTGTAGCAAAAAAAAAAAAAATGCGGTTGAAACACCTGAGGCCAAGTTTAAACAGAAAGCACTAGGGAAATACACAACGGGAATAAAACTGAACAATGCTGGAAATGCTGAAGGATGCAACAAGAAGGAGGGATGATTCATTTTCAAGGAGTGGGCGTTAGAAGGGTAATATTTCCAATTTTAAGGTTTTCTTGCTTTAAACTAATAATCCAGGTAGTTCTTCATAAAGGCAGTGTTTTTTTTTGTTTTAGTTTTTAGTTTCAGGAACATATTACCTTGTGGCCAGAAGTAACTTGTGATATTTTGTTAAACAGATGAAATTTAGCTCACTGATATTGCTGATAATATCTTTACCAAGTGTATGAAACTTTATTCATGTTTTCTTTCTAAAATTGGTCAGGATATCTGTTCTTGCAGGAAACAGTCTTTTGCTTGGAAATGATGCTGAATTAATTTTAAAGCTCACATAGAAGCAGGAGCGTCCGAAGTCGGATGTGGATGGAGAAAGACCGGGAATGCTGTTCAGAGTGACCACGCTGCTCAAACTGGGACAAGACGGGATAACTGATGATCAGATGGGAAGAAAAGCACACCCACCCTTTTGGTCAAGCTTTCCTCAAACTGATTTATGATGATGCACTCCACTGCACACACACTGAACTGATGGTAGTAGTTATATGAAGAATGGAAGAAAAAAACAAACAGCTTTCTCACTCTTAAACCCAGACTGGCCGTGTGAGCAGAGAGGGACTGATGCAGCTCTTTATTTGCAGCTAAGTGAGTCAATTAGGCATCTTGCATGTCTTCGCATTACTGCAAACGCGCCCACCTTTTGCGTTTACCCGACTACGCTTGGCACCTGCCCTTTCAAATGTGAAACATTACGGCTGCAGCCTGGCTGTCTGCATGTCTGTCTCTGCAGACAACCTGCTCGTTGGTCTGTGGAACCACAAAACTAATCACTTCCTCTTCCCCTTCCTTAAAATAACCCCGGCAATCACGATGCCATCCTGCTGTTAATGGCGAGAAAAACGAAACTAGAATAAAGAGCAAGAACACTGCGGCTTAAGTGCAAAGAGTCGAAGGATAAGAGAGTTCTTCTACCCAACGGCACACACTTGACACTGAACACACAAACATGGAGGAGAAGCTGCATGGACCATGTTGAATTGACAAGTGTAGAGCACTTGGCAGCTCGACTGAAACAAAGAAGAATCTGTTGATAAGCCCTTTTTTATCCCTCTTCCATCATGATTTTGCCATCTGAAATGCGCCGTCCAGATGGTTGCCTTGCTGTCTGGTGGAGGAAGCCCTCAAAGAACAACCTCTGATTAATGATTTTATATAAGCAGCCTTTATGCGCTCTCACACATGCATATGTACAGGTGCCTTTCCTCCTGATGAATACAACAACAGAGCGTCTTCCTAATGGCCTCATCTTTCACGAGCTCTCCGAGAGCAAACAAGAGTGCGCGGATGATTTGTTTTACCGATTTTCTCTTTTCGAGTGTGGCGGGCATGGAATTAATTACGCTGATTAAATATTGTCTGTCTGTGTTGTGCGCTAGGTTGAAGACAGACCGTGTGTGTGTGTGAGTGTGTGTGTAAGCTAAGTGGCAAAAGTTGTGGCTCAGATGAGTTCTGCTGTTTATAAATGGTTAAATAGGTGTACAAGACCAAATGCATTTCAGGGTGATAAAAAAAAAAACCTGCTTTCAAAAATTAATGTTTAAGCATCCGGCTATACAACTGCAAAGATTACAGCATTTCTGTTTGAGTTAAAATAGTGTTTTCATACGAAATTGATAGCGTTGAATACACTTTATTACATTCTTATGAGTTTCCGTGCTTATTAGAGCTCAGCTTTCCCTGTGAGGGGGTCTGACCTCTGTGAAGTTACTCATTGTTACCCAAAAGAACATCAGCTTACATCCCTCTCATGTGGAAACACTGTAGAGAACGCACACTCAGAGTGTTACTGTTGACTCAACAGAGTCATGACTGACTCTTTCCAACTTCCCCTAGCCCCCCTGCCAAAACCACCAGCACTTCCTCAACCGGCAGCAGCCCCACGCAGGAACAGAGGAGGAGATGCAGGGATTTAGGGAGTGTAAAGAAAAGAACTTCCAGATCTCAGCTCGGCCAACAAACAGCCCGATGCTGAGCTGGAGCCTACAGACGGAATATGATTAAAGTGCGAGTCATCTTTCACTGATGTAAGTCACAGAAACGGAGAGGGAGAGTGCAGAGGACATTAAAGAACGCAGAAAGCAGATGTGGAGTCACACATAGTGTAAAAGATCAAGGAAAAGATAAAGACATTTGGAAAACAGAGAAGTGGTGACAGGACATAGGCAGACGGGTGAAAACGAAGCTGCGTCAGTGGACTCTGTCCTGAGAGTCAAGTCAGGAAGAAAGATGGGAGATGAGGCAAGTGAGGGTGAACCCGCCGCCTTTTCCTCTCTTTTATCGCAACACTCTCGAGTTACCAAAGAGCGAATTTACACCAGAGGCTCACGAGCTTCTCCACAACAAGGAACCCCGCGGCCGTTCTGCCAGGAAATTACATCTGAGGAAATTCTGGCAAAACCAACCACCCACACCTCCCTCTTCACTCACTCCCTCACTCCCTCACTCTCTCACACACACACATGCACACACAGCAACCTGAAAACTGTAAAAGCATGCATGCAACTTACACTAAGTAAACACAGTGTTATCAAGTAGGAACTCTATAGGCACTCCACACTAAAACCTTTTAAAGTAATGGGAAGCATAGGACTTTCTTATCCAAACAGCCACTCTATTAAATACTTAATGTGGAGTTTATCAGATAGGTTTGCCTCACAGGTGATCACGATTGATCGCGATTATATCTGATTGTCGGTGCCTACACTGACAACCGCATATACATTCTTCAAAATTTGCAATATGTGCCATGTAGTACAGATTGTGTGTATCTAATGTGATGAACCGCATGAAATCACACCCCAACAACTTTGCTACCCAATGAGTTTTCTCATTAAACCTTAAAGTCAATGTTGCTCAGTTAAAATGTTGTGCTTTTCTCCTTTTTTGCTACATCATCTGTGAAACAATCAAAAAATGTCAACTTTGGCTTGAGAGGTTCAAATCAACATTTCCCCACCACACAAGAGTTTTTTTTAGGGTAAATAATTATTCAAAAACAACTAACAACAAAAGACTGATTGCAAATGAAATCATCATTAGTTGCAGCCCAAGTAGACTTGATCTCTAATGATTTGTTTGGGTTCCCCCTCCTTGTTTCTAAGTCAATTAAAAAGGGGATCATTTGCATTACATATATGCAATATGCTAAACATGAGCAGCTTTTTTACCCTACTAAAGGCTGTGCAGGATATTTCTTGAAATTTCTTTGATACTGATGCAAAAGGGACATCTTTTCTATCTTCCTTCAAGAAGTATAGACATGTTTACAGACAGCAAAAACAAAACTTTTCTGCATTTGACAAAAAGGATTTGCTTTTCAGTCAGAGCCAAAACACTCATGATGTTCGATACCCAATTAAAAGACCAGTTTTTTTGGCCCTTTTGGACTTTTCAGGCAGTGAAATGTTTGAATTAAGAAGACCCACAGTGTTTTCAGGCAACTGACTGTCCCATACAGTTTAATCCTGTTCAACTTTGCTGCCTCGCTTTGTCAGAGTCACCAGTGCTTCAAAAGGCGTCAGGGACCCATTACAGCTTTATGTAACGTTGCGGAGACGGGGGGACGTACACACACACATATACACACAGATCCCCCCCCCCCACCACAACCTTTCTGTGAACAAGGGGTTTTTCTACAGCTGGGTAACAAAGCATGACCCAATAATCCCAAAGCTTGACTCAAAGCTTAAGAACCCCCCCGCATCCCTCCCTTCTCTAATATCCCTTCCTCCCGCTCTCTGAGGACTTTATAAGGCTGTGGCAAGGGGGCTTCTGAGTGCACGTGTATATGTGTGTGTGTGTGTGTGTGTTTGTATATGTGTGTGTATGTGGCGTGTGTGAGGAGGAGAGGGGGGTTTTACAAATACAAGCACGCTTTGCTTTGATTATTCTAATTATGACTTGGAGCGAGGAGTAGATTATTATGAACACATGGGCCGATGAGCTGTTGATGAGCTCACGTCTCTTCAATCCGTCAGCATTACCGTTAAAACAGGCTGACAGACAAAGGCCTTCACTCACAGTGTACATGGGTGGAGGGCATCCAAGGGACACGCTGGTAAACTAATGCTGAAAATGATGATGCATAAACAGATGTCTTCAATGGAAAATATTTTCAATTTTTGCTGAAATGACTCTTTTTTTCCTCAATAACACTCAGCTTGTTGAAAGTGCTCTTACTTATGCAACATTTGCATCACAATGTAAGCAAGGCCCTAGTATATGATCTGATTGGATATATAATGAATACGTATATACACTGATATATACTATATATATACTGATATATATAGATACATATATATATTTTTTTTTAATTGGGATTTTGTGTTGCTTGCACTTTTTTCTATAAGTGTGACAGCAGCAGGAAACAACTGTCCTCCTCTCCCACACTCCCAGTCTTGTCCTAAACCTTACATGACCCAAACATTGAACTTGTCGAGTCCTGCATCGTAGCGAAGCACGTTGCAGATGCCCCCCCCTCCCTAGCACCAGATCTCACTGGTAATTACCTGAAAAAAAAGTAAATAAATAAACAAGCAATTCCAGGTCTGGCTTTAGGCACACCAATTCAGAGAAACCATTTAAAAAAGGACGAGCATGAGGTTACAATAACAGGAGCTCCTGCTTAGCTTGTGATAGCTGTGAGGAATAACAAAAAAATATGCAATCTCATGATGGCCTTGCATGTAAACTCATCTCAGAGTTAGCACGGTGGCTTTGGTCGGTTATATCACCTCACAGCAAAAAAGCCTTGGGTCCAAATGCAGGCTTGAGTATGACCTTTTTTGTATGCAGTTTACCTGTTTTCCCGGCGTCATTTCTAGTTTCACCTTACTAACAAAATAAGGGAATTAAGTGGATTCTCCTGTCTGTGCAAGACCAGAGTAATGACGAAAAGAGCACTGCACCGGGGTCAGATCCAGTGCTTATGATGGGTAAAATGCAGACACCGAGATTCAGTATTATTTGTACTGAGGACATTTGTGTGTCCCAGTTGAACTTGATTTGACTCGATTCAGTGTTCCTGGTTGTTAGCTCATTTTGAATTTTCACTAAATGGAATGTGTCGCTACATGGAAAGTCACATCATCCCACTTTAACTTAAGACTAACAGGTGATGACTCTGTCTTGCAAACGTCACTAGTAAAGTAGTTAGCTTTGTTGAAGCATTGTAATATGCAGCCCTATCTAAGCAATTAAAATGACTACGTGTTAAAAAAGTTTAATACGAGTTTTCCAGACAGCAGATCTTTGAGATTCCGCCTTTTAAACCATGCGCCATCAACATGCATGTGTCAGCACGCAGCCATGTCTCATTCCTAATCACCCCCCCCCAGCGTGCTCATATTACAAAGTACATGAAACACATTTAAAGAAAACGAGTATTGCCACTATTTTAAGTGGCCATTATATTATGCCATGTCAGGTTAAAGCAATCTTAAGACTGCTATTTACAGGTGTGTAACACAAATCCTCAATAAGAGCACTGTATACGGGCGCTCTCGGTTGCCTAACCCGCCTAAATCCAGTCAAGGAAAAACACAAAGACAATTGTTCTCCTGTTAAATCAGTCAGTAAACCTCCCACAGTAACCGGTTCCCATGGTCTGCAAAGTGAAGAATAAGCCAAATCTTATCTTGATGTCACCCAGCAATTTAGCGCGTCCTGTGTTGTGTTGACAGAAAGATAAAACCATGTGCCTGCCTGCTATGACTGACCTTGGGGGGGGAGTTTGGAAACGATTCGCCGGTGAGGCAGGTAAGACTGGAAGTGTTTGCTTACGGGTGTATGCTTTGTTTTGAGCATTTAAATTTCAACTGAAGCTTACACTCGTTGAGATACGGCTTCTTCATTCATACATTTGGCATTACGCCACGAAATTTATAATCATTTTAAAATGGAGCTCTGCAGAGGCACACACACACACACACTGTAAGATGAATGACTGAAGGGGACACGGCGGCTTCACCTTTGTGGGAGAACAAAGTTGAGGTGTTTGTAATGACAGGAAGTGTTCAAATTGGGTCATCACTTCAAACATGTCCAAGCACCCTTTCCTCAAATTATGGTCTACAAACAGTGCTCACATGTGGTCAAAATCCCAAACCTTGGGGTAATCAATGAGCTACAGCCAGAACAAATCAGACTTCTATAACTTAGGTTTACTTATATGAAAACATTCATACACATCAACTCTCGCAGCCAGACTCCAACTTGCAAAACTTCTCAAGTCAGGCGGCAACAAATCTCCCTGAGAGCAATATCCCTTTTCATATTCATATGTCTCATATTCCATTTGGTTATTGGGTGGAATGGATGAGCATTCATAAAACTCAATTAGATACAGCAGTCAGAGAGAAACGCAGCAGCAGCCACAATTTGTAGCTTTACCCCTCCACCCCCCACCCCCCAGATACCTTGGAGAAACATGAAACCCCCCAGACAAGCTCCAGTGGCTCTCACACCATATGGCCTAAGAAAAATCCTGCCGGAAACCATAAAAGGCTGGATTTTGGACTATCCGTCGGTTTCATCTCGTCAATCCCCCTTCTGTCTGATCTCATTTCGTGGCGGTGTAGAGCGGGGCGATATGAAGCTAATGACAATATGAGTGGAGATGGAGCTTTGCGGAATGGCCCTTTGTTTGGAAACAGCCTCTCTGCAGCGCTGGAAATGCGAGACTGCTTATTGATCATTTCAACTGGGAGCCTTTTGTGTTGCGAGCCACTGAAGGGGCTGCGGGCTATAGCGCACCGAGAAAAAGCAGTTTGACGTTATAAAACGGCTACTCAGGGGTTAACTTTAATCATAAATACAACACAGATACTCGCAGCGTGGATTTTCCACGTTGGTGGCGACTGCGCTCTTTGTCCGGTCCGACCAGCAGCAGCTTCAGCAGCAGCAGCAAATAAACAGAAAACTGTGGGGGGATTTTTTTTTTCGGATTAACGTTGGATTAATCATAATAAGAGACCCAATAAATGCCTTTGTTCCTTGCCTAAGCCACCCTCAACCGATGGCGCGAGTTGAGAAGAAAAAAAAAACAAAAAACGACTTTTGCAATAGGGAATTTGCACAAACAAAAATAAAGCCCCGACGCTGTAACGCTCGGTCCTTTTGTATATCAGCGTCTGTCAGCCCTCCTCCTCCTCCGCGCCTCCCCCCTTGCCTCTCAGCCGGGGTTACGGCTCCAGCCAGCTCCGACCGTCGACTCGGAGCCCCGGAGAGGAGGAAAAAAAAAGTGCTGATAGAAAGTGCTAAACACTGTTTTTTCTAGTCCGAAAACCCCTTAAACAAAGCCAGTTCGGACTTCAATTTGTGGGCAAAACGGGGCATGAGACGCAGTCGCCAGCAGCTCGGCTACAGAGAAGTCACAATAGGAAGCCCTTTAATTTTTTAACAGCAGCTGGTCGGCTAAGCTAGCAAGCGACCTTATCTTCGCTTCCCTTTTCATACGGAGGCAGAAAAAACAGGTCAGAATTTCACAACAAATGCTTTCACGTGCCTGTGATTAAAGTAAGAAACGCACAGACTCGTGTGTGAGAGTAAACGTGAGGAATAAAGCAGCTTTAAGTACTTTCCACGATACCAGGGAAAACTTCCATCAATCATCCCCAGCAAAGCTCCAGCAGCAGCCGCGACAGCGAATACGTGTGAAAACGGTCCGTAATGTTTGTGCCGAGAGACTTCTGCCTCGGCCACGGCGAAATACTCCACTTACCGACTTGTAAAACGTTTTCCACACAGCCGGTCTCTAGCAGCCTGATACCCCGGCGGAAAGGCAGTCCGTCTCCCGTTCCCACTGCTCCGACTGCCCCCACGGTAGCCGTCGTACCGGCGGTGGACCCTCCGCCACCGCCGGTGGTTGTAGCTCCGGACCCAGAACCCCCAGCCCCGCTGGTAGCCGCCGACGAACCCTCCTCGCCGGCGACGCGGCACTGAAACGAAGAGTACATGCATATCTCCTTTTCGTTGCGGGGAAAAGACCAGTAGACGATGCGGCGCTGGACGGGCTCCGGGATCCGCTCGAAGCGCTCCTCTACTCTCTCGAAGGCCCACTTTTCCGCTACTGCCTTCGCGGCGCAGTCCAAAAGGGACTCCGGGGAACGATACCGGGAGCTGGGCAACCCGCTGCCGTGGCCGGGCCCCGGGCCGGGACCTCGGGGAGCTGGGCGCAGGCAGGGTCGCTTGCTGGCCGGTGGTAGGGAGAGGAGAGGATGGGGCTGTTCTCTGCGTCCTTCCGCCATGGCGAGCCGATCAACACTGACTAGACGGACGGTGTGCGGACACCGAGCAGCAGCAGGAAGCTGAATACACACACACACACACACATACACACATGCACACACAGACACACACACACACAAGAGCTAGTGTCAAACAAGACAGGAGCTCCGACAATAGTTCCGATCACAACCTTCAAAGTAAAATAATGTGAAATTAGGTATTTATTCATGGGGTTAACAATTTAACATCACAGACAAAAAAGCCAATCAGATTTTAGAACATTTTACTTTTATCAGGGTACCAGACAAAATGTGACTGAAATAACATTTTTGAGTAAATGTTGGTAAATGTTGGCCACATATAAGCACGTATACATATAAAAACCATCTTAAGTAGCTCTGTTGGGGGATAGACTATGCTTGTGAACATTTCAACTAATTTATATTACGTTTTCTTACACAAAAAACTGCTCTTATTTGCATTTTTTCTACATTTTCCAATGCAATTTAACATGGGACTGCCACAGTACAAATATTGATTATTTCACCTAATTTGAACTTTGCTACACATTTAGGTTTGCTCAGGTTTACTCTCAGTTTTATATCTAAATATTGTATTGACCTTATATCAAAACCGTCCCCTTTATTGTGTTTCTACATTTCTGAGTTGTGATTAATTTCACATATCCTTCATTTAGCCAATTTAGTCTGTCACATAATGACATTTTTCTCTCATACAAGTACATGCATATGTAATGTCAGAGTCTAAACAGCCCATGAAAGCAATAAGTAGCAATAAATATGTAGCACAGCTGCATAACTGGCAGTGACTGGTCTGCCTCACTGCCTCACAGTAAAAGATTCTAACCAGAGTTATCTCATCTCTCATCTCTCACTGGTTGACCTCAAGCAAAGACATAAGATGACACTACTGTAATAAGTGAGAACTTTTTCAATGCTGTAATTGTATGAGATGATGCCGGAAACAAATTTGCATCACAAATGCTTGAATGAATAAATCAAAAATTAAAAAGTTTGTAAAAGAAACAATAAAAAGATATAGTAAATGATCATTTAGAGAATACCTGTCCCTTTCCAGAACTTACAACCTCCTATGAGCTGAGAAACACGGATCATTTTTCTGTCTCTATAGAGGTAATTCTTTGCAGTGGAGGAGCAGTGCATTCCTTATAGAACAGTCTATAAAGCTGTATCAGTTGTTCCTCCAGTATCTGTAAGCTCTCCACTGCTGCAGCTTGTTTCATCATCTCATAAATCGGACCTGCTTTAGCCCATGTCCTTCTGTCTTCATTCGTCTGCATAACAACTGCTTCAGAAACTACAGAAAAGCTGCCATTTTCCTCTCAAAGGGTTAATGTCTGTTGAGAGAAACAGAGAAATATTATTTACAAAATAAATATTATACTATATTATATTATACATTTATCATTTTGGGTGCTACATATATTAAAGGGCAACTAGTTAAAGTATATTAAAGTGTGCAGCAACTTTATTGTGCTTTATGCAGTGAGTTTGTTGAGTTTTGTTGAATTTAGGTCTTATTGTAGTAGTAAGTCTTTTATTTTTAAAACCAGCTCTCTTAATTTCCTGTCTCGTATGCTAGATGTCTGAGTGACTTGATGCAGCTGAGCAGGTTTGAGAGAGAAGAGAGAGGGAGAGAGAGAGAGAAGGAGAGGGGGGGTCAGTAGATTGATGAGAGGAGGAGGATGTTACACATCACTAACCAACACAATAACAAAACACTCCAGTCTCAGTTCAGCATGGCATGCCTGACACAGCTCTCAGTCCTCCTATAATCAAATGCTTTATTATTATTTATACGAACAAGGGGAGGATATACGTACCAAAGCTAGTATCTGAAAAATGTAAACGACTAAATGACAATAATAACGCAACCACACACCAGCTGACCTTGCAATAAGTAAATAATTAATAGCAGTGATACATCCAGTAAAAATATATTCTTTACACATATATACACAAGACTCATGTTGCAGCTTTTCTTTGAATTTATGAAATGCTGTAAAATGAAATCTAAAATCATTAACTCTATAACCAGTGAAAACACTTTTATTAGGCTCACACTCTCCTCTGACATGACAGTGAAGTCCTTGACATGTGCGCATTTTATACTGAAGCAGATAACGATCCCAACTTCCCCCAATGAATAACAGAGTTACTGTTTTGCTAATTAAATTCACACCATTATGTGTCTTATACATATCAATTACCCCAGGTCAGCTAATACACATTCATTTGAATGGGTGCAGCATGCAATTGTGTGGCTGTTTCCCACAGCAGGACACAGAAGGCTTGGAGCCAACCGCCAACTTGATCATTAAGCTTAGGCTCATTTCACAAGAAAATGGAGCCTGCAGCTCATTTATCTGAAGGTGTACCTGTAATATGTTACACTCTCAGAGCGGAGAAGCAATATTGTGGAGCAAACTTTGCAAAGAAAAAGTCCTCATGGAAAGAAATACAACAAAGCTGTCATGTGCACACAGGTGAAATTAATATTATTCCTCTTTATGAGCAAAAATCTCTTTATAGTGTATGTATTTATACAGATCTCTTTATTTAATCTCACTGTAAATTTAAGACAGTTAAACCTGCATATATATACAGTGGTACTATTTAACACATATTTTTGGTGCTGCCTTGCCTTCAGCTTGACAAGAATACTCTTTTTTTATTGCCAAAATATTTGTCAATGTTCTCATTAAACACATCATAATGATCATGATTTAAAGGAGAAGGAGAAGAATTCTATTTCCTAAGTTTACAAAGTGCTTTGAAAGACAAAGCAAAAGTCAGAAACTCAGGAGAACAATATAACAGAATGCAAACTTAGCAGTTAAGCCAAACTCATCAAACAAACAGGAAGCCGATGGAGAGAAGCCAGTATAGGTTTAGTGTGATGTTGTGTGTTAAAACCAGTAAGAAGCCTCGCTGCTGTATCCTGAACAAGCTGGAGTAGAGAGAGAGATTTTGATTGATGCCAGAAAGAAGAGAGATACAGTTGTCAAGATGGGAAAAGATTAGCCCATGAAATACTTTTTCCAAGTCACATTGATTACACGTGCATTATGTGTGAATAAGAAAAATATCTGATAATATTTGGCCACGAGCGTGTTTTCTGAATATACACACTGTTTGCAGCAAAGAGTTATGTGCAAAATATGGATTCAGGAAACAGGCTAATTTATGGTACACTCACTGACTGCAGATTATTGTAAACAGACAGCAGATTGTGCTGCTCAAAACTTTATGATGGTGCCACAAGTCCTAAGGCCACAAAAATGCAGATGTACTTTAAATGACATGTCTTGAGTTTTCATTCACTTTCTGAAACAGTGTCAATGGGAAGGTCTGACTTGTTAAATATAAAAATCAAGCAGTATTCTGTATAATATTATAAAGCCAAACTTACTATGTTTACATTCTTTAATTCACTATGTGATTAAGAATACAGCATCTGCAACAAGCTTTAGAAATTGCTTTGATCAAAAATACAGTATGCGTCTAATTGTACTAAAAAGATGAGAAGATTTTGTCAATTTGAATGATGTTTTCTTCACTATCAACAATCTCCACATGCACTGACCAATCACAGATCCTTTTATTTGTATTTCAAAGTTTACCTTAAGTTATTTGTAGTCTAATATGAGTGAATGTTTTAGGTCAATCAAAAGGGGACTTTTAAAGGCAGTTGTTTTAATGATAGTTCATAGAAGAAGAAGGGTAATAGATGTTTAATGGCCTCATAATATTATATATTATATTAATATGTATTTGGGTTTTCCTGACTCTCAAGCAGACACAACACTGTGTCAGATTTTGTAAGGATCTTCATCGACAGACACAAGATGGCCCAATTTTATTTAAAGGATATTCACCTGTGGTGAGATTTGTGCCCATGGCTATGATGCAGAGGTCATACAGCAGTATCTGCATTGGAAAAGCCCACAATCTCCAAGACCTAAGAAGGTGAATAAAGTCAGGAGTACAACCAAGAACAAGTGCTGGAGGTTTTCTTTGACATTTGCAGGGTTGTGCACCATGAATTTACCCTGTATGGTCAAGCTGTAAACAAAGAGTTCTGCTGTGATTTTCCAAGGCGTCTGAAAGAGAACGTTCAGCACAAACAGGCAGAACTTTGATGTAACGGCAACAACATTACAGCCAAAGGGAAACTCACAAGTTTCTCAGGAGTTTGAACACATTACAATACAACAACCTATTTATATATATTGACACGTATAATGATCTGGTTTGTTGTTCGATCTATGTCATTTTTGCTAGTGTTCTAGACCAGTGAAGTGTCGATATAGCACGCAATATGCTTTGCAGTTTTAGGGAGTATTATGGGGTTGAGCATCAGAAGCTCCCATGTAGTGCACACTTGTAAACATGGGCACCGTGATGACCCCTGTGCTATCAAAAAAAGAGAAAAAAAACAAGTAAAACACAGCTTTCTCTGTCAGTATAGCATGCACTCAGGAATATTGTTTCAATTAACTACATTTACCATCAACATTGGATTAATTTCTCCTTTAAAGACCAGGTGGGGCTTCAGTGAAAAGGAGATCTTTGTTAATTATGCAAAAGATATGAGACCCGTGGCGCTCCTAAACTTTGTGTCCAATAACTCACAATTATGACAAATAGAATAAAACCACCTTAATAGATTTTTTGGAGCAGCATTGGTTCCCATTGGCTGCTAACAAATACAACTGACAACTGCACAGGCGGAGAAGATGTTTCATCAGCCTGGAATAAAGCCAATCTACACATAATGGCTAATAAAATGTCTGATTAATGGACGCCGCGGTCAAAATCAAACAGACTATCTCCTCTGAAGTCTTTTTTTTTTTTTAACTCTATGGAGACTCGGGAGAGACATTAGTTGCTGAGCACAGACAATATCCAGATCTGTGTCTCTCTGTGTACCCCTTTCCTTCTCCTAAAGACTGCTTTTTGGTGTGCAATTATATTGAACAATAGGCCAAAGCCAATGGAGGATGCAACCCGTTACCATGGAAATGATTATGATGGATTTGTGGATAGACAGAGCAGGTAATTGGAAAAAGATTGATGGGTGACAGGGTGAAGGAGAGAGATAGAAAGGGATGGAAAGAGAGAGAAGGATAAATTACCAAAGCAGCAGTGGGAGGAGAGACAGCCTACACCCTATCTTTCTAGGATTTACAATTATATAATGATACATTCTCTCTCTCATCAAGTCAATAGGCAATCACTCTTTCTGGCTCTTGCAGTCACTCCCTCTTCTCTATTTCTTCTCCCTGCATCAGCCCTTCTTTCTCATATATTCTGTTTTTTTATCCATCTTCTCCTCACTTTTCCTCACTCCTGCCTCCAAAAAAGAAAAAAAAAGTGGAGAGACTGTTTGTGATTAGAGGGTGACTGTAAAGGATCCACAGACCAGATTACAAATTCTAGATGAGGAGGACGAAAATATGATTCTTTCACCACACTCTCTCCAACCACTACTATCAACCTGCCCTTGAGCTGGGCAATGAAGTCCCAGGTGTCAGAGTGAGTCAGCTCAGTGGCCAGAAATTGTACACTGTGTTTGTGTTGGGCAGTTCACAGTGGAAAGGAGGAGAATTGATTGAACATGAAAAATATTGCAGTGCCACTCTAAATGTAAATTTGAGATGAGCTTATACGTACACTAAAGCAATATTTTTGAATGTTAAGTTATCAAGAGGTGTTATTTTAGATCATAGTGGTCATTTTGCTGGTGAAAACCAGACAAAGACTAAGTGAAAAGAAACCTCTGAAAATGAGAACATGACAAAATGTATAACAATTTTTTGTTAACGAATAAAGCTTACTGCAATGTGAAACGAAGACAAATGGACATAACAATTACATTAATTAATGGACAATGTGAGTTGTTGGCCTGCCTGCATCTAATCTAAAACGCTATTTCTGATACAGTTTGCTTCACCAAAAATGTCTCTTGTTTAAATTAGATTTTTGCCATTCATAACATTCTGTCTGTCAGTGGTCACATCTGATGGTGCAGGCTCTTGAGAAAAACAGATACATGTACCGAATATATGAACAATTTAATTAAAATTTGACAAAAAACAGCAACAAAACAGCTGAGATAAACTAGAAAAGCAAGCAGGTATCAATCATTTATGAAAGTTAAACTTGATGTAATCATGGCTGTACTGTATATGTTTCCTTTATTCAGCTATCATGTTCTGCTATTGTTCTTGCTAATGGAGAATTAGTAAGTTTCAGGATTATGTCAATGTGAATGTGAATGTGAATGTGAACAGGAAAGACAGAGAGAGTGGCTCTATTGAAAAATATTAAAGCTTAGAAATGACACCTTTTTTCTCAGAAAAAGTAATTTCGGTAAATGTACACAACAACGATGGAGGCAGCTACAGGCCTGTAGCCTTAACATGCATAGAAGACCAATGTAAAAAATGCAATGACATTGTGGCCCTTCCGTTTGAGTTTATATCAGTTAATCAGTTAATTGAATTACCCGAACCAGTTGCCATACAGTTGCCCTGGGGCTTTAGGAGCCCCTGAGGGTTTGGGACCCTGGGGCAGTTCCCCGCTTTGCAGAGGAGGTAATTTAGGTCTTGTCAGTTTTTTTTCTTTATATATGTATTTCCTTGTTACAAATAGGAATTTGCTTAGAGCGATAATCTCATCTTTTTCCATTCTGGGTAGCAGAAACTGAGAGAAACTTGACACATGTTTGCCGGTTCAGTGATGGTTTCATTTACTAGATTGTTAATGTCCATTTTCAATGACAGGAGATGGTGCTAGTCTCATTGAATCTACTGTGTCTGACCAGGGCTGCTGATGCAATATAGTTCTTTTCTTGGACCAAATGCACTCATCCATGCACACACAAACACACACACACACACACACACACATATATATATATATATATATATATGTATGTATAGAGAAAGAGTGAGAGAGCCATTGTTAATGTAAGA
>JAQNCA010000004.1:3989724-4006140 GCA_029783725.1 Acanthurus tractus
AAAATAATTCACAAACATGTTTTTTCCCCTCTGATTTCAACCCTCCACTAGGCTCCTTTCACGTCAGCAAAATGGACTCCCATCAAATGAGAGATATATTTGAAATTGCGGACATTACTTCAAAGCCGCAGAAATCAAACAGTCTGTCTTCCATCCTGTCTTTCTCTCTCCCAACCCCCCAACTCTTTTCTGCCCATTTCTCTCTCTGTATGGGCTCATTGGGCCCTGATTGGAGTGTGTATGTGTGATGTCTCTAATGGTGATGGGGGTGATGTGAAAAGTGTGTGTGTGTGTGTGTGTGTTACGATGTGATTTCACACCCAGAGTGTGTGTGTGTGTGTGTGTGTGTGTGTGTGTGTGTGTGTGTGTGTGTTGGTGTGTGTGTGTGTGTGTGTTACGATGTGATTTCACACCCAGAAGCCTTATGGTCTCATCAGCCACCGTATCAGCCAAATGGCTTGTGTGAGTTGAGGACATTGTTCGCCTTGTGTGTGTGTGTGTGTGTGTGTGTGTGTGTGTGTGAGCGTGTATGTTGCGTCTGCTTGTGAGTGTGTGTATGAGTGAGATATATTGTTCACAATGTGATGCTTGCTTGAATGCATCCCACTGTTTGTGTGTGTGTGATTGTTTATATTTTGATTTGTGTGTGTGTGTGTGTGTGTAGTTTCTCACTCCCTCATTTGCATGTTCAAACAGGATTAAGTGTATTGAGAGAATCAGCAAAAACAGTCCTTTGACAGGAGACAAATAATGTCAGATTAGCATTGCAGATAAGACAACATCAAGAAGGGGAAGCTCTCACCCTGTTAATGTCTTTGTTGTGCATGTGTGTGTGTGTGTGTGTGTGTGAACAGTGTAAAACTGAGTTTTGCTTCTAGGTCAAGGTATTGGTGAATCTTTGGCTTTAAACGCTTGATCATCTTAAAAATGTGATGACCACTTAAACAGTGATTGATGAGCTTTTCCAGGTTTCTCCGACGGTTCTCATGGCAGAAATTTTATTTGAGCATTTTTAAATTTTGTTTTGTTGGTGAAGGCAACTTACAGAAAGTTGAAGAGAATAATCTTCTTTTCATTTGTGCAAAATAAAACTCTGACTAGCATTGCGATTTTCTATGTAAGCCCACCTATTGGCTTTATATTGTAAACTAAGTAAAACAACACACATAAATAATAACAAAACTCAATTTTTATTATATTCATTCCTGATGGTCAGCTTAAATGTCTGTTGGTGGGAAGTCTAAAAAATATTAAAATCCCCATAACTTAATTTTTTTTCTTATGTTTGTGTCCACAAAAAAGTCTAACCTTGCCCACACTGACTTGTATCTGTGTATAGTTTGACACTTTACTGGTGTTTTCACAATCCTCTGCTGAAAGGGGAGACGTCTGCACTTCTGTTGAATATCAGATTCAAAAAATATGTGCAAGCTAGATTTTTACTCAACAACCATGAAAGGAATTGCAGGTAAAAAAAATGTAAAACCCTCAGAACAGTGGATTTGTCAGAAGCAAAGTCAAAATGTTGACAGAAAATATGTCAGAATGTGCAGTTTTTGGAGCTTCCCTATACCACCTGCATCACAATTTCAACCAACACCGTGTCTGTCACTGCTAGTTATAAGCTTACAAGCTAACGGAAAACAATAACAATTACACTTAAACATTTCAATATGTCTGATATGTCATAATTCGGATGCACAATGGTTGGTATAAGGCCTGTGATTGGTTAATTCAAAATGAGTAGATGTGCCTCTATTTTTCTTGGGGGACACATGAGAAACCCAGAGTGCTGCCACGGGTCAAACAAATTTTGCCATGCTGTAACCTCTGATATTATAAGTAGATAAAATCACAGGAAACATTGTGCACTTATTAATTGTAATTTGTTATGCTGAAAATCACTCTAATCATCAATTTACTAAGAAAAATAGTTTTTGCAAGGCTTTGTAAAGAGTGCATGTGGAAAAAGTAGCTCAGAAATCTCTTCACTTTCCTCAAAAACTCATCATCGGATCTATTTCTTTTTTTTTCTTATTCACTTGAAGCAGCAACTCAGGTTGTAGTCTTTGAATACATCCACGTTTGTTGCAAATTAGGCAAACAGCTTTACCGCCAACCTCAGTAAAGAGAAAAACTTATTCCATGACTTATGAAACAGCATAAATCTTCATGCTACAATTCACACTTTTTTATTCACTCATCTGTGGCAGCCGAGTGAATTTTAAACCTTTATGAACTGCATTGCATGACCAAAGTAAAAATCAGTCACATTGTACCTCAGCCACCTCAGGTCAGCATCACACCATGCCAAAGCCAATTTAGGTCATTTATTTTATTTACACTTTTTAGCATCATCATTTAAATAATGTGGTTTGTCTCTGACCTGAATTCTGTACAATGTCCAGGCTTGCGTCTTTCCTTCTCAGCTTTTTAAAACTTTTAATGTGGGAAAACCATGTTGAATATTAATCATCACAAGTATGTGTTCTTACGTACTTCAGATTGTGTTTGGAGGGGAATGTGATTCTCTCAAACTCTGGTGGCCAGATGCAACTTGGCCTCGGACCACTCTGCAACAAGACAATGTGGGGTTTCTAAAGACAAACACATGAACACACACAAACAAAGAGTAATTAACCAATCCGAGCTGTGAAATGTATTTTCTCTGTTTGGCCATCTGGAAAATGAAATCTGACAGGCAGCCAAATTGTGTGCATATGTTCTTCTGTGTGTATTGTATATACACTGACACATGGGTAGTTGGCCCTGCTTGCATTAGGGGATGTCCACATGTGTGTGTATGCAAATACTGCAATGTTCTTGTGTTTATATGTCAGATCTTTTAGGTTCACCTGAGGTGGTGTTTCGCCATCATGAGACCTGCCGTGAATTAATGATCACACTCGTCATACAACATTCATCAACTGGATCACCAGTTTGTACCCCCACTACTTACACCTTCCACTTTCCCTCTTAAATATACTAACCCCCCATATTCTTCAAAAAATATGTTCAAATATATGTTCAAAATATGTGAAAAAGAAATATAAAACAGATGCTTTAACATCTGTGTCAACCATACTAAGGCAGAAACATGTCAGATTTATAAAGCGTGTGTATGCCTGATTCTGTTTTATACATCTCAATCCTTGTTGAAGTGCATAAGCTTCATTTTCACTCCTACAATTATCCATAAGTGAATGTAGAAATGCTTTAAACATTCATTTACATACTTGTGTCTGTTCCATCACTCATTACAACTGTCAAATATAAGAGTGGCAGAGAAGAAACCATAAATTTAACAGAATGTGTTACATCGGCATGTTTCTGCCACAGCATCACAACTGTCATCACATTAGACTGTTACCAAAGACTGAAGCTATTTATAGCACCCATACCAATAATTAATCACCAATACCTGTACACCATCGCTGCAATTACCTTTTTAAAAAGTCAAAAAGATGATTAATGATTAATAAATAGAGCTCATACTGACAGAGACTTAACAAAGTGCTTTGCAGTGTCAGATGACTGAACAGAGAAGCAATGCTACTCTAAATAAAAAAGAATAATAGATTTAATCTCCTAAATTATTAAAACTAAATTTGTAATTGCACATCTGGATAACATTTTGCAGAACACTGTGTAAGTTGTACAATAATAACATTGTCACTTCACTTTCTACCTTAAATACATAGCACACATACACATGGTTTTTGTGCATACAAACTGTTTATATATCTGGTCCCTGGTGTTAAAATTCTTGTCGCCTCCTCTTCAGGGTTTGACTGGACAGTCAACCCAAAGATCACTAAAAAAGGATTTTTTTTCATAAGTTATTATTTATGTATCTATTTTAAGTAATTATGTTTTTTTGTAAGTCCAACTAGCATTTTATAATACAGTGGTATTGTAAAATGACAAATAAATGAGCCTTGAATCCTTGTACCTTATTAAAACCATTAAGATATTGTTTCATAATGCCTACAACCAATAAGATGGCATTTTCCACCTATAATTATTAACCATAACAGCCGGCAGCTAAAAATCACTGTTGTTTTTTTTTAAAATGTTTAATAACTTTTACAATGCTCATGCAATCAGCATGCTTTAAAACGTTGTGTAAATCACATATGTCTTATTCACCTGGGATAATATTAAAAACAGAGTTGTATTTGTCCTAGGGTTAGGGTTAGGCTTATCCAAACTCAAACAAAGCAAATGTATAATAAGGACTTTAAAATGAACAAGGCTAAAATTATAAGTTTTTCCTTGATCACATGATGTATGACACTTAATGCTGACTGCTAGAATAGATTCAGAAATACAAACTAAATCATGACAGTTAAATTGCCTCGGGTCTTCATTTCACACTTAAAAAAGTGAAAAACAGAACATACTCTTTCAGTATACGACTTTTTGTCCACTTTTGGTTTTCAAAAACTTGCATAAACTTTTAACAACACAGTAAGGAATTTTGTTTATTTGTGTCAATCATACATACCAATAGTTGGACTTTTTTCCCTCTTGCAGGTCAGATTTTAACCAAGCATTTTCAATAATGATTCATGACAAACAGTGGACACAGATATACTTAAAAGGTTGGACAGCAATAGACTGCTGGTCATTATGAATGTGACCTTGTGTTGCAGCTCTGTAACCACCTGCTGAGCTGCAGACAACTAAAGAAGCGCTCAGCTACAAAGAAAAGACCAAGAGAAGCTCATTTTTGTGCAGTTGTCCTTTGAAACGATGTGAGCGATGACTGAGCTAATCATGCTTCTTATGATGTCCACAGAAACAAAGGCACAAAGCTGTTTACTGCTGCTCTATAAATGAGTTTATACAGATCACTTCCAATGCAAGTCTTGCTACTCTGGCTTTCATATATTAAAACAGCTTAGAGTAGAAGGAAGCTACCTGATCATTTTAGCTAACTTCCTGTCAGTGACTGCAGTCAGAAGTGATACAAGGGAGTCTAGCATTGCCTTAGATCCCAGGTATGACAAAAACAAACTTTGGAAATAATTTTTAGTTATCAGCTGATGAAACATGGCGACTGCCTCTTTGTAGAGTTCTCTCTCCTGATTGGTTACAGGATTTGTAGAGTACCAGAGAAGTTGCCCTTCTGTTTACTCAAGAGTGGAGTGACTGTGTTGCAAACCAATCAAACTGTATAAATAACTGCCCTAGGACTATAGCGCCAAGGAAACCTACATTAACAAGAATATATCGCTTACTCCTCTTTTAAATGCACTCAAGGAAAAAGCAGAAAGCAAACTGTTTTGATTTCCACCAACTCCAGAAAGAAATCTATCTGTTTAGCTAATAAACATCCCGCTATGTTTACTAGCTAGTTGCTTACCACGTCTGTCTTCCAATTTGTGTTGAGCAGGCAGACGTACAGTGAGTTTACTTAAACGAGTTTTTCACCAAAAACAGCTGTCAGCTGCAGCTGGAAAAAAGGTCGATGAGAGTGGAATTTGCAAGCTGAAAAACCAAAACAGTGAGCTAAAAAAACGCTTACAAGCTTTGTAAGTATGAGAAGACAAAGTTTTGTTTTCTTTGTGGGTTCTTGGCCACAAGCACATCATACGCCCACACTTGCCTTTGCATGCATTTATATCTGCAATGCATGCACTTGCCTTTTAAATTAATTTGCTCCTCTTATTACAGTTATAGGTTTGTAATTATGAAAAAAAAGGTTCTATTAAAAGTAATTTTGAACAAACTGCATTATGAACCGTACAACTCAACTTAAATGTCTCTGTTTTCAGTTCCTCCAATATTTGGACTTTTTCAATGAGTAAAGGTTTTATTTAGATATACAGGGAACTTAAAATGATGTTAGCTGGTAAAAATCAGCTCATGCTCCAAAGGTCATTGAACATATCACAAAGGTGCACAGGAGAAAATCCTACTGTAACCTCTGCATCATCACCGCAGTTTCTCCTTAGCCACTGCTTCCATCTTCATTGCCCTGAGCCATCTTTTACCCTCAGTGACCCTCGTCTCCCAGCTCCGTCTCATTGCTGCACTCCATCATCTCCGCCCATCGTCCTCCCGTCCACACCCCCACTCCCTTCACCATCCTCTTAACCTTTCCAACCATCACACATTCCAAATGTTGTCCCATCAGTTCATGTGTGCATGTGGGGGTTCCAAACCATCGTCACAATGAACCTGGGGAGGGGCCACATGCTCTATGGCCTCCCTACTAGACAAACCAATGTGCGAATACACACTTCATTCGAGTTCATGGCGTGGCAAATGAAGCAGCAGATGGCTAGCACTTGATCCAAGGTGGGAACCCTGTGACCCCAAACAAACACAAGAGGGAGGTTTTCTGTTTGTGTTTCTTTGTGTGTGTGTGGATGTACAGTGTCAACACACAAAAAAAATATAGTTATGTGCAGCAAAGCATTCATTTTAGCATGGCATTGGTTTATTGAATCATCCGTTAACATTTCAGTCATAAATGATTAAGATGTTTATAAGAAATACTGGATATCTCGATGGGCTGAAAAATATAGCTTTTTACAACACTTTCTGTTGATGCTTTAAGCTCATGCAATGAAATTTATTTAGCTACATTTTTATCATGGGTTGGAGACTGTCTGTCGTTGGTATAACTGAAATATCTCAACAGACATTTGACGGATGGCCAGACATTTGGCACAGACTTTAATGACGCCCATAGGATGAATGAAGAGTGTCTCAAAGGGGATTGTGGTTTTAAGTGAAATATCTACCAAGATTGATGGCCACAAAATTTGAATTGGATTGGCAGTCTGTCCTCAGGAAGAATTGTGCTAACTTTGGTGAAACCAGAGCTTTTAATTTGAAAATGCAAGATGATTGCAGAATTTGGATTATAATGCTAAGACTTTGGGGAAGTCAAAGTAGGTCAATTGTTTTATAAGTGAATGAAACAAGAATATCCCGTCAAGTGTTTTTAATCAAGGAAGACAATAATAAATAGGCTGCAAAAAATTTAATTTCCAACTCTAACTAGGTACAGAATGAAGATGTGATGATGCGTGAAACTATGGCATTCTAAATGTAAAATTCTGAAGAAATAAGTATTGTTATTGAGAAGTTTAAGGTTACATCCAGTAAGAAATTATTTATTTATTTATTTATTTATTTATTTATTTTTAAAACTTTTAACGTTTTTGAGCAGCCTTGATTTTGCTACGTTTAAATTTAATTTTATAAGTGAAAATTTCAGAAATTTCATCTAATGAAAGATGAATTCCCACCAGCCACTGTACCCTCATTTGAACATATTTAAGAAGACGTGACAAGATTAGATGACAAAGCACCTGTAAGTCTGATATATGATGGGATTTCAACTGCTGCCTTCCACCTAAGCTGGCATGTTTTTTTAAGTGGATCCTTTGATCCATGTGGACACTGTGGGGATTTCATCAGTCACAGGTAACAGAGAAGATGGTGGCACACCATATAGATCCCATGTTGCAGTTACATACTGTATATCCTCAGTTTTATTTGGAATTTTGAGGATGACAAAATTATAGAGATATATGTACGGTGGAAGAAGCTGAGGACAGCATCACAATGGAAAATGAACGATTTTCCATCAACTTTCATTCTATCTTCTTTATTTTAATAAGACAAATTTTACATCTTAGCAGAGAATGAAAGGGTAAAGCCTGAAATGTACCAGTCAAATTCTCTATATTATGATAACAAGCAGGATTTTGGTGACCCCTGACCTTTCCTTTGGCGCCACCATCAGGCCGATTGTTACACTTGTACACAAGAAATATTAAACTTGAATGGACTCTGGAGCAAAAAAAAACACTTTTATACTATAGTTTCTGTCTTTGTGTATTTGCACACAGACTTGAGTTTTTTCTAAACTGTGTGTTTACAGCCCATTGATATGCATAACCAAAACAATAAACAAACTATATCCCATCAGGCCCATCTGTGAAATTGAGTTTAAGTGTTCCCCTTCTCTTGTCAACAATGGATGAATGAATGAAATGTGACAGGGAGGGATGGATTTTATGTGTGGAGGGGTTACAACACCCATAATGCTCTCCACTCTCGCTAATGACTGATAACATGAAAAGTGCGAGGTGTCAGCTCCAATCGCTCAATGCAATTATAGAAATGGTTCACTAAACACACATGCACACAGAAACACAGAGGCAACAACTATTGACTTATGATCACATCATTATGTATGCACACACTGATAGAGATAGGTGCAAGTCTGTGGGTGTGTGTGTGTGTGTGCATGTGTGTGTGTGTCTTTGTAGTTCCATCTCATATATTGATAGTGTAGTCATGTCTGTAGGTCATCTTTAGGCCTTTAGGCCTCTGTCACGACATGGCGTGCATGCACGAGAGTAACAATATTTGTCGTGGCTATTCCTGAGCCTGTATAGCCGCTATGGTGGGTGAGCAGAAGCTCTTGACTCGATTCATCCAAAAAATGAAAAAAAACAGAAAAACAATGTGCACAGAAAAAATCTTTTAAGCATAAGGTGCTATTTATTGTAACAAAAAATATCTTCCAGTTTTACAAACAAAAGGCGTAGGATGTCAAAGATAAACTTAGGATGAACGTGGCTGCAGGCCTTGGATGAGTTGCGGTCAAAAGACTGTCTCTTTCTGGTAGGCCACACCTTCCTGGCTCTCTCCCCTCATTTTATGCCTAGCCGTCAGCCACTAGATGGGGATAACTCAAGAAAAACAAAAATTCATACAAGGAAAATCATTCTGGCTCCTACAATATTTATGGGCTTTTTCTAATGCACAAGTTTGCCCCCTTTAAAGGCAAAATATAGAGGCTCTGAGCAGATTTGACTTTGCCTCCTCTTCAGGTCTGCTGTCGACCGAGCTACAGGATGCTACGAAGTGTGATAAGATTTGTGTTGATGTGCAGATATTACATCACACAGCAAAGATTATTGAACACAAGACAGAAAAAAAAATTCATTAATCTGTGTGTGGCAACTTCTGATATGTGTGTGTGTGTGCGTTTGCCCACATTTGGAATATATTAAAGAGATGTTTTGTGTGTGCAAGTGTGTGTGTGTGTGTGTTTTCCTGTGCTGCTGTTCCAGGTAATACAATGAAATGATGTGTGAAATAGGTTTTTCTGTCTCTGGATTGTAGCTGTGGGAAGTTCCCCCTCCACACATCACATATGTTTACCATCTATCCCTCCATCTACCCGTACGCCCTCCCACTCTGCACATTAGGCCTCCGCTGAAGACAGTAACAAGTAACAAGGTGGGAATAACATGATGGATGTACAGCTGATGAAAAAGAGATGTGTTCAGAAACTTGCAATGCTGTTCCCATTGTGCACAAACAAAGAGCTGCAAAGCAATGTTCATGTTTACATTTATGTCGACGGACGTTTGCAGGGTTGTGCGTCATAAATCTGTCCTCCAGGGTCAGACTGTTAGGGACACTTATGGGATAGTATGGGATTTTTTAAAGATTGTGAATCCTCTTTCTTTTAGTAGTAATCTGTTTCTAAACCAACAACAGCAGATATCAAAGACCTTGACATGTCCACATGGCATCTCAGCATGTGCAGATATCATGCCAGTGAGTGCAATCAGGGTAACCGGTACCTCTTGAGTCCGATGTGTAAAGCTTTCCTGCCACAAAGTCTTGCGGTTGGAAAGCTTGTATAAAACAGCTATGTCGGTCTTTCATTTAGACTAACTTAACATGACCTATAAAGTTAAAAGTGAATGTGATAGAACAGTAAAACACATTTCAACTAGCAGCTACACTCCTTGTCAAGAGCCTCGGCAGTGACAGCGCCCTTACAGATGTGAGTGATGTGTTTTCAACTGAATTCAAAGCTGTACATCATACAAAATATCAAATCACTGTATGATGAAAAAGCCTTTATGAGAGATTTCACCTGAGTCTGCAGTTGTTTTCAGCGTTGTAGAGCTTGTAAGTTTCTCTGTGCTTTGGTCTTGTTTTTCTGGCCCATGACAGTTCGTCCTCACTCTGATCAACTTGCTTGCAGCTGCAGGAGGCAGCTGTTTCCAGCAGAAATGGACAAATGAACTTACCGGATGATGTCTGTTCCAGCACCAAACTACAGACAAATAAAGTTGGTTCAGCTGAGATTGGAGCATTTAGTAGCTAAAGGGCCAGATATTTTCCTTAGTTGTTAGTGAATAGCAAAACAGAGTCAGAGGCAAAGTGGAATTTCTTTACTTAGTCCGTATTTGGTGAATAAGTGAGAAAGTCTGATTGCTAAGAGTTGTATCTTTATCAGGTCATAAGTCAAATGTTTGTGTGTTTGTATCATTCTGCCTTAAAGCAGCAAACAAAAGCCTAACTCTTCCTTAAGTTATAACTGTGGTTTTTTTTTTCTTTGTTATGAGTTCTTAAATAGTGTTAGGGTAATCACTGCAGCCTAAATTTGACTAAATAAATGATAAACACCTATTTTTTTCTAGTGGAGTTATATCTTAAAATTCTGGGGGAAAATGCTGATGTCACCAGCACAATTTGCCTTGATAAATCCGCACAATCGGCCTCCAATCAGTTCTGGCAACTTGAGTTAACTGTGTTGAATGCTTGTCATTTAACTCTGATGTGAATGAGATGTGTTGTTACTAATGTTGATTAATTTTTGAGTGGCTAAAGTATCTATTATCCTGAGAGGTTTAGTGTTTGTTTCCCGGTTAAAACACACCAGGGATGTTAAAATGTACTTGGCACTCAAATGAAAGTAAATGAGATTAATGGACAATAAGATCCAACGCTGGCTAGATTACAGCAAAAGCATGTGTGTGTGCAGACTTTAAGATTTTTGAGTGTCACATTATTGATACCAGTTCCATTGGATTTGGCTCATGGTGTTGATGCTACAGTTTTTTTTTTCCAAGGTTCCAATTTATTTAGAGAAAATGTGAAAGTATGGTTCTTAACCAAAATATTTGAAGATATTTTTCCTCAAATTCAGTTCTTTAAAACAGCAACAGTTTAACAAAATTATTCAGTCATTTCTCCAGTGAATTAAGAAACAAAATTAAATCATTACCCAACAAATATTTCATTAACAACATTGGGGTGGATGCATAATATATAGATATCAGAATCTGGTGTTACAAGTACAGAACTTGGGCCACTTACACCATGGAATGCAATTTTCCAGCCTGTATATTGTAATGTGTGCAGTGGATTACATTTTTAATCCCCAGCCGTGTCCCTGAGGGCCGGTCCTCCAACCCAACACTGGATCTCCATTAGCTGAAACCTCCAGAGGAACGTCGTGGCCTCACCTTGCCCCAAGGCTCTGCTCCAATTCTCATTTATTGGCAGAGGACAGACAAAGACACTTGTCAGCATCCACATTTTCAACAAGAACACACATAAAACAGGGCCATTGAAAACACACTCTCACACACACACATACACACAGCTTCACAAGTGGGTGGAAGGTACTGAGTGTTTTTAAAAATCCTGAAACAAAAAAAGCTTCCTCTCTCAATCTCTTTTTTTAAAAAATATAATAATGATATCCATGAAGCTGCAGGGAAAGTGCTACCTGCCAACAAGCCCACGTTTTTACTCAGGCAATTGCAACACACTCCAAATTACAATTTGGATGCCTGCTAATGAACACAGTGTGCAGA
The DNA here is from genome assembly GCA_029783725.1 of Acanthurus tractus. Taxonomy (NCBI): domain Eukaryota; kingdom Metazoa; phylum Chordata; class Actinopteri; order Acanthuriformes; family Acanthuridae; genus Acanthurus; species Acanthurus tractus. Next base: position 4,001,379 of record JAQNCA010000004.1, read on the forward strand.
TGGGTGACAGGGCCACAAATTATTAATTTCCACTCTGGTACACAATAACTAATGTCACTCTGCCGCTGATACATTTATCAGCATCAGACACCACAAATTTAAAACCAGCGACTCGCACTTTTCTCCCATGTCTTTGTTTCCTCTCCTCCATCAAAGTCTTTCCCCCTCCTCACCTCTCCTCCTCCTCATCCTCTCCAGCTGTTAAACCAATTAAATGCTCACAGAGGGTAGACTGCCCACTCTCCTGTTGAGAAAAATACATGCAATAAAAGCCTTCGCTGTGCAGAGCTATTGTGCGACGGCAGGGCCGCCATCTTTAATTATGGCCTACGCCCCCACCCTTCTCCTCACTGAATAGAAGTGGGCTGTAGGTACAGACAGCCACTGGCACTGGATCAGGTTTTTGTGTTTTATGTCGAGCAGGCGGCTAAAGGGAGGTGAGCTGGTGGATGGTGCTGAGGTTGCACTGCAGAGTGGTTGGAATAGTCGATCACAGGTTGAAACCTGGATATTAGACTGTTTTAGAGAAAGCAGAATGATCAAAAAGGGTCAGAAGAATTACAGGAAGAACAATAATTACAGGTACAATTTTTTAATGTGTATTATATTAATATATATGAGCTGTTATTTTACTGATGCATCAATAAAACTGAATCTGGAAAAGGAGGATTTCAGGGAAAGGAGAGTGATGCAGAGTGTGTGGGAGTGAAAGAGAGAGAATGGATGTAAGAGATTAGAGGGGAGAGACAAGGTTGTTAACTGTCAGTTTTTATGGTTTGGTGAAAAAAAGAGAGGGCATCAGTAAAAGCTTAGGGCTGCAGAGAGAAACCCTTTGGAAAAAAAAAAGATGTGGCGGTAGTGATGGTTGTGGTGGCGGCATCTAAAGGAGCGATAATATCAAAAAGAGAAAGGGAAATGGGGGCGTAGAGAGGCCCATGCTCCTCCCAGTGCCCTGTGCCTTGAGGGGGGACCCAGGGCAGGTCTGGGGAATGTGAGGCATGAGGTGGGGGAACAAAGCCGACTACTGTCCCCTAGAGAGAGGCCTTGTTCTGGGCCAGGGGAGTACAAGAAGTCAGTCGCACAAATGTATGAATGGATGGATGAATGGCTGACCTGCTGTCTGGGTGGATGCTGGTTCCTCGTAGCAGGCATGTAAGGGAACCAGGGCAGGTCTTGGGAATGCCAGGCATGATAGGGAAACAAAGCCGGCCACTGTCCCCCAGGGAGAGGTCCTGTCCTGGGCTACAGGGCATGAGGAGTTAGCCTGTCAAGATGGATGGATGAATATATGGATGAATAGATGACTAGCCAGCTTGCTGACTGACAAGAAAGAAGGCCAGTAGTTTGAGTGAGTACCATGAACACAGCAGGGTCTCTTTGACTTGTTCTTTCAGAACCTAATTGGGAAGAGAATTAACTTTTAGATTAATATAACTTGTCCCAAAATGACAACGCCCTTAAGCCAGATCCAAGGTTTCACCATTGCAAAAACCAAAAGCATTACCTCTCTGCAACCAAGTGCTCTCATCCATTTTTATGAGTACAATAACTTTTAATACTACTCAGAACATACGTGTATCCTTATATTATATATATTTTTTATTCTTGCATCCTTGTATGTGTCCGATTGCATTGCACAGCATTCAAAGAAGAAGAGGGGTTTCTTCACAAATGCAGACCCAAATACATAGAAATTTTATCCTCTGTCAAAGCTCCAGTTCACTGCAACTTCTTCCTCTAACTCCTTGTTTCTAAGTCCTCTCTGTTAAAGCTGTGTGACAGGCTGAATGCAGGACTGTAAGCCATGAGATTCATGTCGAGTATTTCTGTCGAACAAAGTGCATGACTGAACATCTGAGCGAGTGCAGAACTCACAACAAGGCCGACTAATGTAGAAGTGAATGAGGAGCAGAATAACATGCCGGCAAAACTACAGTCAATTTGACAATAAAGTTCTTTATTCTGGAAACACCCCCACTTCCACTGCCCACTGCTCTGTACCATACTGCTGTGCTTAATGGTCGAAAAGAACATTATAATTTCTGTAAAATTATAGATGAAAAAATGGGCTAGAAAGTACAAGAAATTGCACCACTTTGTTTCACCAGGTTTCTAAATCCAGTTTTCCATTCATTCAGTAAAATGCTTAAGCTAACGAGGGCTGCAATGGGCTGGATCTTACTCATTACTCTCAGTCAGGGGATTGCACTAACCTTTGTACACAATAAGGTTTGCAAACCTTAAAAATGCATCTCTTTTTCTCTTCCATTTATACGAGCTATGATGGACCTTTTGAAAAATGTTCTATGAAGTTGCAGCAATAGCAAACAGTCCCAATTTTAGGTGTTTATTGTAATGTTAACTTAAAGGCATCAGTGTGTTTCTGCAGCGTTGTTTGTTGGACAGCATTAACGCTCCCTCACAGCACATCTTTATATTGTCTTATTTATAAGGGCAACATTTTGTAACTCTCCATCCTTAAAATCCCTGCAACAGCAAATCCCTGCAAAACTAAAAAAAAATTCCAGTGTCACATCACTTGCTTAGACCCACTTCAGTGTTTCTTGTTGAAGTGTTTTTAAGTGAAAAATTGCTTGTTATTGCCCCTTGTGATCTTTGGAATAAAAAATACTGAATACAACTATAATTCTTATCGACGATCAAATACCTGTAGGTGCTTTCTCCCTTTAAATGAATACAAAATTGTGTCAGTAAATGACCCATTGACATGCTGCACTTTCATGTTGGCTTTGCTTAAGAACAACCCATTTAACAACATACAGGAAAGTTGGAAAAATCTCGTAAAAGTGGATATAATTGTTCCCCTTTGTGGTGACGTTCATTGTGACTGAAAGTGAAACACTAGAAGCACAGTGACAGAAAATCAGGAGGTCCTTTGTCACAGACTATAGCTATAGGAGAAAAATGCATGCAATTAACACTCAATTGAGCTGTGCACACAAAAACTCGCTATTTTTTCTTCTTTGTCAGACTAACCACTTTTCACCAAGACAGCAGTGTTACCATGGTTATCACAGGTAATTCCAGGTTATTAATGCCTAATGTGCCAATCACATTGTGGTATGTTGCCCCTTTACTATCATCCCCAATGTATTTTCTCTCACTTGCTGTTTTGAGTTTTAGTATTATCTCAATCCCTCACTCATCCCCACTGAATCACTTTCCTTTTTGTCTCTCTGAATCTCTTTATTCAGTCGTTCTTCAAAGCACTGTGATTTGAGCTGCTGTGATTGAAATTGGAGCTGTGGGATGATAGAGGTACTTCAATGATAGCAAATTGAAAATCAAGTTTACTTTCAAAATTGGGGGGGGGAAAAAGGAAAAAACCAGCAAGCAGTTCGGGTTCCTTTTCATGAAGTCAATTTAAGTTGACTAGCTGCCAGTAGCCCACAGAATTTGATTATGTGTTCAGCAAGCCAGTGTCAAAACATTTGGTGAAATGAACAAAAACTCTGAGCTCAAGTACATGTGCTTACATGTTGTGACAGAATAAAAGTTGTGGATATTTTTTTGCCTGTACTAGATTCAGTCAAAGTCGACATTTTTGGCAGAGATATATAATCTTTAGTTCCAAGACCAAAAAATAAAAGAAGAAAAAAACAGTATTAAACGAAAAAGGCTCTTCTCTTATTACGGTGTAATAAAGCATCTTCACTCAATGTTTATGTGAATAATGTCATCAGAAAAACTGTGCTCTCCAAAGACAGACATTAGAGCAGCTTAAAGAGACGTGTGTATATTCAGTGCCAAAACAGGAAGTGCTGTGGTGCTCATACAGAGCAGTGGCAAGTCTAAGGGAGGAAGTTGAGGCGGATGGCTACGCATGCGACTTTAACCAAGACCACAAGCTTTAACTCTGCGGACTGAATGGTTGTTGCTGCCTAAACAAAACCATAACTGAGCCTTACAGGCTGCAAAACTGAAAGTGGCATCTGTTCATTGCTCATCTGAGCCATTTGGAAGGAAATGACATGTTATCTAATAGCATTTGGACCGAGGACTTGTTGGACTCTTTTTCTGTTCTCGTACGGGACTATTACCAGAGGACCTTCTGTGATTTTCCACATCTGTGTTACATATGGCAGATCTACACAGGATGAGCAAAGTCTGTGCTCCAGTCCAACTCACTGACATACCCCACATATGATGTCAAGGCTCTGTGTAGCATCTGCCTCTTCAAAAACAAATGCCTCCTAAAACCCAAAATGCTGTTGAAACTTTTATTCATAAATGGAAACAAAGCCTCCATAAATTCTCAAGAAGGGAAGTGGCTGAAAAAGGCCATAGAAAACCGAACACTTGTCTTTTTAGGTTTAATATGGCAGGTATTTTGCACAAGAATTTTTACTTTACAAATTACAGACAAGGCAGATTAACACAGCATTAAGATCACAGACAGCCACTCCAATTAATAAATATTACTACAGGTACTAGGGATAGGCCGATATTTGGCATTTTGACGCATATCAGCATCAGCCTTTTTTTTTAATCCAACTGCCAGATCAATTTTAAACTGGGTTATTTTGGCCCTGATGCAGCCGCTCCTCTCTGTCTGCAGTCACTACTCTGTCTGTAGCATTGTCCCACCCACAGCACCGTCTGAATGGTTACACACAGAGCCACAGCACGGCCAATCAGCAGAACTTTAGGGAGTTATTTATTCATTTAAGTTTTCATTTAACTTTATAAGACATGCTGCTGAGCCTGGGAGCTCCCTGCACTTTGTGTTAGAATTTTAAAA
>JAQNCA010000004.1:4022750-4032902 GCA_029783725.1 Acanthurus tractus
GGGGGCGGCGCGGGCGGCGCGGGCCCCGCGCCCGCCCCCCCCCCCCCCCCCCCCCCCCCCCCCTGTCTGTGTGAGTGAGTGTGAAAGACAGAGTAAAAAAGAGAAAGAAAGTAGAGAAAGAGAATTAAACATGTGAAAGGCAAAGTGTGACGTGTGTGTGTGCATGTGTGCGCACATTGTCACCAAGCATGAGTGTGAGTGTGAGTGTGAGTGTGTGCACATGTGTGTGTTTGCATACGAGAGAGAGATTAAAGTTGGTCCAAAAAACGAATTTCATTAGAGAAAGTGTGTGTGTGTGTGTGTGTGTGTCTGTGTGTGTGTAAGTGTAAAAAATAAGTTGAAGGGTGAAAGGAAAAAAATATTGACAACGAACAGTTTTATAGGATTTAACATGTGAAAGACAAATGTGAGCCTGTGTGTGCACATGGTGTCACATAACACAAATGATAGTGAAAGAAGGAAAGAGAGGGTTAGAAGACAGAAGGTTCCCATTAGAAAAGATTGGTGTGTGTGTGTGTGTGTGTGTGTGTGAGTGTGCAAAAAATTGTCCCATATTTTAAATAGGGTTGGACACAAAGATACGTTTATTCGATTCATTATAATTTCTCAGTCACAGTGAGAACAGGGCAGAGGGGAAAGTGAATGGACGGCAGGTGACATTACGAGGACTGTAACACATAAACAGGTTTAACAAGCACAGATTACAACAGGTCATTGACTTCGCACCAGTCTTCATAGAAACGTGTGGAAAAATGTCCTGTTAGCAGAGGATTATTTTTTTATCGTCTTAAAACAGTGTTTGATGCTATGCTAAACGGTTTTGTCCAGCAAAGGACAGTAAACTGTACTTACAGCTGTTTTGAATCACTATTTTATTAACAAATTATTCCCCTTTCACAGTTCAAAAACTGACAGACTCAGAATTATCCCTGTGTTTTATTATGTTTTTATTATGGGTTTTGGTGTCTTTTTGCTCATCTAGCTATGTTTGTACTTTTTGCAGCTTTACTTTTTTGTTTGTTTGTTTGTTTGATTTTTAATGTCCCCTTTACCTTTATCAACTGTTATTCTAGATGGTGGAGCCTGCACTTGGTTAAAATCTGTCAGCATGCTACTGCCCAGCACCAAACATCAAACTAACAAAGTAGCAGCTGTCAGGTGAACATAGTGAAGCCCTTAGCAGCTGAAGAGCTGATGTCTTTCTCAGGAGAACTTAGAGACTTTTCAGCGCGGGATACACTGACAGTATGAGCAGTATGTCTGCATTGTGGAGCATCTTGCTTCTCATCTCCATGCCCATGTTAACAGATCAGAGCAGCCACACACGAGGCTGCATGAGGCTGCAGTGAGCCTCATCTACAGGCTCACATTGGCGACTCTTTGTTCTGTGTGACATTGAGAATGATTTGTTGATAAGCATTTGATCATAGCAGCAAAATCACACCTTTAATTTTAGTTTCAATGTCTGTGTCTGCAGAATGTTACAGACATGAAAAATGGAATTATCCGGTGAAGGGCAGTACTTTCCCCATGCTCTCTCACGCTCTCTCTCTCTCTATCCCGCTCTCTCTAGTCAAGGGTAAAAGTGTTGTAATCATTATTAACTGATTTTATCAAAGGTAAACTCAATGTAGAAACATAGGGCAGGCAGTGGAAGTGCTGTAGCAGTAACACACACACTCCTGCTGCTCACAGAGGTGATGAATCCAAGGTGTAACAGAGCTAGAAGAGTGAAAATCAAGACTTTGGAAGTTCCCGGAGATGCAACTCAAAGCAAATGATAACGTAGCTCCCTGTCAGGTTGATCATCACAACTTTTCAAACAGCATTTTAATGTTGAAGATGGTCAAAGTGTGTTTTTCATTATAGAATAGGATAATATGAGAAGTGAGGGAGACAGGTGGGAGATGACCAAATATAGCCACCTTCATCGCAGCAATGTGGTTCATGACAAATATGACACGAGGCTGGAAAAAACCCACTGATGTGCGAAAGAGGCTTCCAATTGTTTATGGTAATTATTCCAGTCTATCACAACCAATTTGACCATGACTGTTGATGCTTTAAAAATGCTGCTCGTTGCACCTTTAACTTTGAAGAAGCCCGTCAGGGAGAGCTGCCTCAGTAACTCGGGCAATGAGCCAATATAACCATTAAACACCGAGACAGAAATAGGCCACGGTAGCCGCCAACGGTAAGCATTCTCTTTTTGTTATCTTTGCTGTTCCTCAATCCGTCCTGACAGCCTCACCATCATTTGGGGAAGGAAACGGCAGTCACCGGTGATTATAGAGCCCCCACCGCCCCCCCACCCCCCCTCATCCAGGGAGTCAAATTATGCCTGCATTAATATTTCATATTACACAGGACTCGCCGAGAAACCACATGTGTACTCAGCCCTTTGTCTTTATGTCAAGTGAAATGTGCTCGGCAATCATCAGAGGGTGAACTGAGGGGGTGAGAGGAGGGGTGGTGATGGAGGGGGGGGGAGGACGGAGGGGTTGGAGGGGAGGCGAGGGGGGAGAGAAAGAGAGGAGAATCGTGGGTAGAAAAGAGGAAAAAGGCCAGGTGAGACATATGAAGGTACATGGCAGAGAGAATACATATACGCATGAGAGGAAAGATGAGGCAAGAGGTGGAGAGGAGTGAACAGATATGAAAGCTTAGGAAAGTAAAGAGATCAGCAGAGCAGATAAAAGGCGAGCAGAGCAAAGAAAAAAGTAAAGAGAGAGAGAGAGAGAGGAGAAGAAAGCAGGTGTCGAGAAGGACCTTTGTGCTTTAAATAATGTAAAGAGGTGAAGGCGAACGCTGCTGGGCTGAACAGAGGACAAAGAGCTCTGCGTTACATCTGAGAGCAACCTGGAGAACAGAGGCTGTTATAGTTTTAGTTAGCTTTTAATTATCAGCTGATCAACATATTTTCAAGTATCACCGCAGGATAAAATGAATGTTTAAGGTGCTGAATGCATTTTGCACTGTAGACAACAGATGGGGCTTCGGCTATACAGCCTCAGTGCATAAGCTAACTACATGTAAATGCAACCTGTTCTTATTCCCAGATTGTTAAACACCAGTGATGTTTTGTGACATTACGCACATAGGAAAAAAAATTATGACAAAACGTAAGTTATTGTACATCTGTGTAGGTTTAAATGGACAATAGTTGACTTTTGGTTTCAAATGGGACTTGAACTTCAGTCCTGGGTGAAATACCTTTGTTTTGCTCAAGCATCCACTCCTTCAAACCTCCTTCCCATCACTCACAGACTGTTTTGCTCTTTAAACATCATCTCTCTCTAATAGTCCGAAATCATCATAAACTCGCCAGATAGGGGATGCATTGTTGTTCTTTCTGTGTAAGTCACGATTGAGGATAAATCACTGATGTTTGTTTCTGTTCTCAAGGGTTCAAAAAGAAAATTCTTCTCTTGGTTTTAGAACTTTAAAATGCTGGGATGGACGTCAAATGGTAGCCACCACCATTCTCAGTAATTAGAGGAGGTAAATGAGGTAGTTACACAGCAAAATTAGCATCTAAAATAAAGTGAGCTTGCAGAACGAGACAGGGTGACGTGTTTTCTTTGCGACTCACAGGCGGGAGATTTAAAAGCAGCAAGGAGCGCTTTGTGGTACAGAACAGCAACTTAAATATCTGCAATTTGAGGAGAAAACAAGCTACTTAATATAAGAGCAGAGGACAAGATTATTTTCATATAGAACGGTGATTGTAATTGATCATTTTTAACACATTATGCCTTCATTATTGTCGAGTGTTTAATACATCACATGACACACCAACACTGTTTTGCTGGCAAAAGGCCTGACATGCCTTATAATGACATGCCTACTGCATAAAAGCAAAGGAAAGGGAAACATAAGTCCTCATTGCAGCATGATTACAGGCTGACTGGCTTTTGTCTTCAAAACTCATACTGCAAAAATAAGGTGTGACTGAGGCCCGACTGTTGTCTTACAGATAAAACTGTAGCTGCAAAACAAATTTGTTTTGTTGGTAAAATTGAATGGATCAGTCTGAGAAACATGCTGTTTAACTTGAAAGACAAGCAAGTGAGAAGTCCAAGGTTGGTTTAACTTATAAATTTCAGATTATGTGTAACACTTGTCTCCCGAAGTCAAAAATATCTGCTTACAATTCAGAGATTTAAAAAGGTAAAATAACACTTTTTTGTGAATGTGAGAGGATGTGATCTGAGAGATGGAATCCAAGTGAGCAAAATGATCGGTTTAGTGATTGGTTGATGGATTTTAAGTATCTTGTAATGTTAGCTTTGAAGAGACACACAAAAACTTAATCACTACTGATGCAAGAATAATCATTCATTCTGGCTACTGGTATCAAGTCAAAAACATTCTTTTTGCAATTATTTCTAAGTTTTAATTTTTAATGGGAGTAAAAGTAAAAGTACCTCCATCAGCAATCACAAGTGCCAGTGGGAGAGATGATATTTGTGTGAATTTTCACATGACCGAAAAACTACTCACAGCTCAGGTGAAACAAACTGATCACCATATAAATAATTTTAACCTTCACTAAAAGGAACATATACTGAGCTTATTAAATTTTTAGAACTATCTGGGTTTTATTTTAGTTTAATTTGCATGATTGTATCTGTTGCTTAACATGTACATAGCAACATATACAAAAATGTTTTGCAAAATGCTTGTTGTTCAGATATTTGTATTTGTTCTTGTTTGTGTAGTTTACAGGAGATTCAACTTATTTTTATTGGGTTGCAAATTGACAACAAATAATACCTTAATGTCTAAAGATCTAAAATCCATATTAATTTATGATCATTTTTAATCTTATTTTTGTCTCTTTTTTACCAGGCAGTGTTCCTTCAGTTGTTGTTTTTTTCATTTTACCACCTTTTTTCACTGTTTTTCATCAGTTTATGATGATAACCCTAGGTCCAACAAATTCAAACAAATATAAAACTTGTCATTGATCCCAACTCATGTAACTTTTCTTAAACACAGTGTGAATTTCACTCTGCGCTGTACCTCGGCTGCCAATTGCCTGAGTATCAAGCTGTAAGTTACCGTGAGACTGTTGTAACACACAGCTTCAGCAAACAGCATTGCCTTTATTCAAGGTCAAATCCAAAAATGCTTCCTGACATTGTTTCTCAGTCATGTAATGAATATGAGCATGGATTACATGTTACCTCTTGCATTTGCACTTGCAAAGAGAGACACAAGCCTTCTTTGCTGAGGGCAACAGCATGCGGTGAGCAGTGTTTAAACAGTGTATTTTCAGGAACAATGCCACAGGCAGTGTAAATTTCAAGAAAATAAGAGTCTATATCCATGCTAGCAACCGTGCCACTTTGGCATAGAAGTGCTTTGATCTTCATGCTTATTTGAGGTTTCTAACATGCTTGAAATAACAAAGATATAATGTAGATCTTTAGATAACACTTACCATGCTTAACATGGTACTTAAGCATGCTAGCAAGTATGCTACAATTGGCTAATTAGCATTATGCACAAATTATACCTAAGGCGGATAATAATGTTTTTTATTTTGAATGTATTTAAATATTTGAAATAAAAGGAAGGTAATTGCTTAAGCCAGTTGGGTTAGTCATCTGGAAATTATAAATTTCTGTGCAAAATGTCATGGCAATCCATCCAATTTTTTCTGAGATATATTTCAGTTTGGGCCAAAGACGACTACCAAGTGACTTATTGCCGTCCCTACAGCTAAAAAGTGGCAGTTGTGCCGGGAATCAATTTGGGCTTGAACAGAAAATTAGAACCAGGTTCATACAAATATGAATAAAATATAAAAAAAAATACCCAGTGGGCCTAAGCACCTCTGAAACACCTCTGTCTTTTTGTCTGTGATTGTCTGACCTTCAATAAACAATAAGAGCCATCAATCAAGCTATCTGCTTGTCAAGATAAAAGGCACGTCCCCCATATAAGTGTGATAACACAGATACAGGTGGCATTGGGATCATCCCATTGTACATAAATGGAGACAATGTCACCAACAGCTGGGGCTTCTGTGGCTGAAAACAAAAAGATGCACACGGACACACACATGATACACGGACAACACAACCGATAGATGTATTTAACAGATGTGATTTATACCTGGGGTTGAAAACGTGAAGGGGGGGATGGGGATTGTCTTGTCTCCAAGAGTCTGTATTGGCGACTACTTAGAGTTTCATGCTTAATTACCCACACACAGACACACACTTGACAGGGAGCTCCTAGCCGGTTGGTTGGCTGATTAACACTAGCTTGTCTGTGGTTGAGTGTTCTCCCATCACGTTGAGATTGCTGCAGCCTCTTGTTAACCCTCATTGTATGAAACAACCCAGCGGCTTACCTTCAAGCGCACTTATCAGCCTCTTATTCCCAACCTCTCTCACTACCAGCAATTATGAGTGTGTATGTGTTGGGCTTGTGCGTGCATGTGTGTGAGAGTGTGTATCTCTGTCCCTCTCACTAGCTAGGAAGTTAGCAGCAGCAGCTTCGAGAGCGCTTCAATATCGTCTCTCTCTAACCTGATTATTAATTACAGTCTGCCTCCAGCTGACCGCGGCCCAAACACTGACTAACACTGTTACCAAGGAGACCGACACAAAGTCACTCACACAAACAAGATTCAGGAAACAGATTTAGGCACATTTGCAACCAGCAGGTGCACTTCTGTTTTTTATTCTGCCCATGACTGTATCCACTGTGGTGTTTTAAGTATCTTAACCAACATGCACGCTCATCAAAAACTATCCAGTTGTTTCAGATATAAGCCAGAAGTGTTAATGCTTTAAACACACCTGTTACAGGCTTGGCATCATCTCAAAATGACCCTAACTCACCACAGACTCAAGATAAACCTCCTCATCTGGCTGCAAAATTGTAAGTTGATCAAAGCGACTGCGTGCCAGAAAGTCAGTCATACCTGAGCTGTACAGCACTCAGCAGTAATCAGCCTGGAGCTGTGCCTGCAGTCAGGCTGAGGGACATCAGTCTTTAAATGGGCTTCTGGCAATCAGCTGTGTGAGTGAGTGAATGTGTGTGTGTGTGTGTGCGTGTGTGTGTGTGTGTGTGTGTGTGCTTGTATTGCACTTGTGTTGAGATGGAGAGCAGATGAAGTACTTGCCAGCAGCAAAATATGGCTTATAATGCAACACAAGTGTGCTCTGTGTTATTTTAGTGCTGGCCATACGGTGCTGTGTTACAGTCAGTGACACACATACACACACACACACACCCACACACACGAACACACACACATAAACACACTCATACTGCCAGCCAAATGCTTACTGTCTGATGTCAGCCAAGTGTCAGACATCACACAGCCTTCAGAAGAGCTTTTCATCTACCAATAATGAAAGTAGGCATAATCTGTAGTAGTTTTCCCACTAAAGTGCAGTGTGTGCATCCCTGAGGCCCAACAAATGTGTTGAAACCTTCAACTCTCTTCACTAAACATCAGCACAGCTAGTTCTTCCAATATTTAAAAAGCTTCATTTCTCAAATCCATATTTGCTTGCTTGCAGTCTCTTTTTTTTCTATCTTTCTGTAACGTCTTTCAGTGTAGAAATGAATGTTGCATGTATGTTTGCCTTCATGCATACATCAATGCAAACAAAATTAGGAGCCTGGTCATATAATAATTGCCTCACTAGCACCGCTAGTAGTCAAAAATTTGCCACTATGGTCATTTTTTCGGAAAATTATAAAGCATTGTGCAGTGTTTTAGTGTCTCACATGCCTGTATTCATTTTGTTTTGCACAATAATCTACCAGAAATGCACACTTGCATGCTTTTAATTGGCCAACAGAGGGCCTTGCTGAGGCTTTTTTTTTTCTCTGATGATCCTGTGCTTTTCTGGCATAACCCACTTTGTTTGCACTCTACCACACAGTGGTTTCATTCAAAGGAATGAGAAGGTTGTCTGTTTTTTCACACAGCACTGTTGTCTGTGAAAACACAGCCTGAGACGATCCATAGTCTGGGTCTTCATGGTCTTATTGTCTTGAAATTAGTGAATGTGTGTGACAGAAACCTCTTTAGATGATGATTAGGCTGAATTTCTGGTTTGCTTCCCATAAAACCTCTGCTAAATTTCTGATGTTGAACTTGCCCAGCAGGGGCACGTGCAGCTTTAAACAACATTCTACTTCTTTAGCTTAATACATCTAAGAAACCATCTGTTTTAGTGACTCATGTGTGAGTAGACTTTTAAGCTTGTTCCATCTGTCACTAGATCCAACAGTTCGTCTGATTTCCTTCAAACACAAGTTCATTTGATTCTCAGGAAGGGAGTGAAAATGTATCAAACTATATTATTAGACTTCCTGGTATAAATTCTGTTTTGCTTATGTCGTTTATTATTTTTTTTGGTTTACTTCAATGCCAGTGGGTTCTCTACTGCAGTTCTGTTCAAGTGCACTTATTTAAACCTCACAATAAAACCTCTGTTTGTCCTGTAAGTCTTTGAGCAAGTGCACAGAAACATTGAACTGTTGCACAGCCGTAATCACAAATTTTAACAGTCACAATAATGTTTTTCCTGCTGTAGCGTTTAAAAGGTCCACTGTGATCTATGTACCATGTATTTGCATAGAGATTGTAAGAATTTAATTCAGTGGTCATTTTTGAATGAATCTGATTCCTTTACTTTGTCACATGTTTCTTTTCACCAAAGGACAACCTTGACACTGAATTTTTTTTTTTTGTTCTGCTTCTTTGTGACTCATTTTATGTTTTTTTAAAGGACTTAAAGGTAAATTATGTGATTTTCTGAACCTTGCTGAGAAAAGCATAGTGCTCATGAGTATTAAAATGGCTGCCTTTTGAAACTTTGATTTAGTCACTTCAAGGTGCTTTTTTTGTAGTTTTCTGTTATTTTGTCTGCCCCCTGTTGCGTTTGGAAGAGAGAACAGTCGAGGGAATATGCTGCAGGAAATAAAAGTGAAAACAGACACTGAGCAGAGTAGGAATAAGTGATTATGGCATAATGTGAGGGAAGAAGTATGGTCAGTCACTGCTCTGATAATGCTTTTATTTCTGTCCACAAGGGGGAGCAGAAGGGGTCCTTCTGCCTCATGACAGATGGAGTTGAGGGGTTCATGGCGTGGGCTGAGGTTTCCCTGTTGGTAAGGGGGATTAAACTGAGCAGGGAAACCATGATCTAAAAATGGGGATGAATAGATGGAGAGAAGGGGATACAGAGCTAATGGCAGCTAACAGCTGATTGGCTGTAACTGCCAGCCAATGGGTGCACGAGAAGAATAAAGAGAGCTGAATGCTGATTAGAAATTCTCATCTATTGACAGTTGGGTGGGTGAAACAAGACTAATGTGTGCTGAAGTGTGTTTGACCCTTTGTATTGGATGAATGAACAGAAAGAATGAATGGATGGAGAAAATTAGACCCAAATAATTATACTAAACATCTGTTCTTGTTTTAAGGCAAACAGAAATCATTAACACAAAAAAATAATGAAAAAGTTGAAATTTATTATAAAAAAATGCCATTGTAAAGGTTGTCATATGATCTTTATACATGTAAGAAATTAAGATGCACCTGCTATAATACACATACCCACTGCATGTACCATACTACAAGAAGCAATTACCCTCTATATCCCTGAATATCTATTTAAATCTCTCCTGTTCTACCTCACTCTTTCAAAATCCTTTCATCTCAGCTATTTTATTCTTCTTCTGTCTCTGCTTCTATGGCTTCTTGCTCTTCTTCTTGGCGAGGTAGCTGTGGTAGTAGAAGTTACTGAAGAGAGCGATGAGGCTGAGAGAGTAGGCCAGGACGACCATGTTCATGGAGTCGGGGAAGTCACAGTCGGCGAACAGGTTGTAGGTGGTATGGATTGTTACGATAAAAAACTGGAGCTGGGAGGGAGAAGACAAACAGAGAGATGAGAGAAAAGTGGGAGATAGTGGGACAAAGAACAAATGGGAGACTCTCAGGGCATTTTGAGTGACAGAGCAACACTTATTTCTTCACTTCAGCATGTAGAAAGACATGAAAATCAAATTCTTAATATTAACCCCTTGACGCCCGAATATATATATACAATTATATAAAATTATATTTAATAAGTGTTTTTGCTTTCAAGCAGATGCTAAATTAAGTGGAGATTG
>JAQNCA010000004.1:4033002-4049747 GCA_029783725.1 Acanthurus tractus
ATATTTATTAACAGTCATTAGTCATTAGTCATTTATTAGCAGTCTCATTCATAAACATTACATTTTGAACATTGCACACCAGAGTGTGTGTGTATGTGTGTGTGTGTAAGTGTAACATGACAAACATAACCTGGATGATTGAGATGGATGCATTTTCAATGGAAGTGGTTTGAAGCGAAAACGCACCCCTGGGCGTCAAGGGGTTAATTACAAAGAAACTGGACTCACACTCAGCCCAAAACAAAATTTGTATTTTCTTTTTACTCTTTTTTTTGTCATCAGAAGTCGTAAAATGTGTCCGATCATAGCACAGCTAAACTGAAAACAGTCCCACAAAAAACCAAAATCTTCTTCCAATTTGGTTTCTGTGCTGATTATTACCTGTGATGCTCAGCCAAAGACTGACTGCAGCATGACTTTATAATTTAAAAAATAAATCATCAAGACATCTCTAATTTAGTAATCTATGAACTCATGACATTACATTGAATTTTTAATGTTCTAATGATCTAATCTCTGTTGCAATCCCTGATGCTTTCTAATTAGAAGCATCCTGCAGATGTTCTGGTTTCCACACCACAAAACAAAACATGCGCAGGTTGAATCCTCTGTCAGTGCCCTTGACCTCAAACAACAGAGCTGCTGTTGATGCTGTTCAACGATTCTCTGTAAAAATCATGATAACATACTTGCAGCAGTTGTTGGACTTATTTTGAAGAAACTAGCATGACAGAAAACCAAAACTTGACAGTGATGGAAGTGGAGAAGGTTGACAGGATTGGAGGGCAGAGTGACTGCAGTCTGTCAGCTGCTTGTCAGTGAAGCTGACAAAATAACTTTTGAATCAGGTGGTACAGTCTCCTTTAAAGACTTTCACTGCGACTGACAGCTCTGTAAGCTGCCTGGCAGAGACCCTCCATCAAACATTTGTAATTCATAACTGAACTATGAGCAGAACAACCCATTTTTTTACCTGTCCTACTGTGTTAAAGTCTGATGTATTCATATCACAGATGACTAAGAAAGGCATGAAAATTAGAGTATTAACAGTAAAACATGAGTCATGTAGGCTGATCTGAAAAAGATTGGAACAAAAAGTTGAATCCTGCCTTAAACAGTCAAATACAAATTTACCGACAAAATTCTATGCTGGGTACTTGTCCAGGTTCATAGACAATACAAACATGGGTGCTGTCTCAGTGATGTCTAGTTTAGGAATAGCTTTGTGTGATTGTATCAGCTATTGTCAGACAGTACCTAATTTAAGGCTAAAACGTAGAGGTGGAGCATGGATGGAGCACGTACATATCTTGAATATTGTGTAGTACAATCATACAGGGAACCATACTGTCCAATATTTTATCAAAAAATTCTCGAAGGGTCAAAAGGCACCAACAATGGAAACAGTTAGTGGTCAGGTTATGTGACTTGAATTGTTTGGGGTAACAGCAGGTAGCAGATAGCTAGTGGTTAACTGTCACTCAAAGCAGTCACACAATTATCTACAGCCCTAAACCTTACTAGAATTTAAACGAGTAAGTTTTCGACAAATTCATCCCCATACTGTGCTGTGAACAGGAAAAATAGCTTTAGAGACCAAAACCCTTTGTGCAAGGCTATAAACATGTTTATTTTTATGCCATTAATTGTGCATTTTAATGCTCTTTATGAAAATTGAGGATCGGCCTCTATTTATTACAATGATCATTTCGGAGGCGGCACATTTGGCACTTCAACACTGGCTTTATTTTTCAGCTACAAGGGATGTTACATGGTTTGATGGATGTGGATGACATGCGAGCGGACCAGCACAACATGTTACTAGGAGGGTAAGCCAATATTGTAAATTAATTTAAAGATTGATTAGAAAAAAATAAAATAAACAAAAACAAAATAACTAGACTTAATAATCAATTGAAGAAAAGCAAGACTTGACCACTTGGATTCAACTAAGTAAATTATTTTTCTGGGAAATCTCTATTCACCACTAAAACAACAAGTTTAACTACAATTCTTCGTTTCTGTTCATAATTGTCGTCACTTATACTGTAGACTGGTCAATCCCCATATGTTCTATAGAGTCACTATAGTATTTAAGGCCCAGGCAGGGATTATATGTGTGTGAATGAACATAATGGATGCATCTCCCACTTCACATACACCTCCCCCTTTCAATTTATGTACAATTACCTCTAAAAAATACAAAAGAACCCCCCCCCCAACCACACACACGCACAGATATATAATCTCCAATCTCCCCAATCAACACAATTCAGATCTCAGCTTCAGTTCTCACCCAATTGTAAAGCCAACTGTTAATGAAAGCTTTGGGATTGTGTCTAAGGTCAGTGCAATTATGGTTACATAATGGCAGTCAGTCACCATACTGACCTATATATTCTGCAGCCATATAGACAGAAAAAAACCTATAGGATGCATTGTTTTCTCATAAAGCTACAAGTATAAAGCAGATGGTCCAGTAGTTAGCTGCAGAGCATCAGTGCTGCTAATCCATCTAGTTTTGTCAGCAGCTGGTCAGAACAATGACAGACAGAAGGTTAAGCTTGTCAAGGATGAGCTCTCCAAGCTCTGAGAACATTTTCAGATAAAGCTGTTTGACATACAATACTGATAGAACAGTCCTAGAAAGTACCTCAAAACTAGCAACACTATAATTTCAGAGTCAGAAAAACCTCTTTGCTAAAGCTGCCCAATGCAACTTTTTCACAGGCCTTTAAATACAAAAGCAGTCAGAGGTCTTGATTCAAGGAAAAACATTTTTTCATGTGCCGATTTGTAGCTTTACATCAGTTACTTCCTGTTTTATTTTGTTAACCCTCTGTCTTGTGTTTTCCATTTGACCATGTCCTGTCAAGGTTCCCTATATATGTGATTACCTGTCCTGCCCTGATGTGTTTCACCTGTGTTAATTGCCCCACCTGTGTCTCATTGCTCCCAGTGTGTAAATAGTCTCTGTGTCTCCTTTGTCTTTGTCAGTGTTTTGGTTGTTGTTGTTTGGTCTTGTCTTCATTTTATGATTGTGTGTTCACTTCTTGGTTCAGTGTCCTTGTCTCCACCCTGTCTGTTCACCTTGTGCCTCCCTGTTTGTTTTCTATTTTTGTTTTAGTTATTTCTTAGTTTTTGGATTTCTATATTTAGCAATTTGCTCCCTTTATTTTGGATTTTTTATCATCATCTTTTTAATACAGCTTGCTATAAGTGGTTTGTCTCTTAGTTGGTGTTTTGTCCTTGAGTCCTTCTCTGTTTCACCCATAACAACCATCCAAAATGATCAAACTAAACTGAGATAAAACATATAAAAGAACCAATGATAATCCCAAATGCATTTAGCCACATTAAACTTCAGATCCACTGGCTTGCTGGTGATCCATTGAAGGTACTGACAAAGCACAAATTATTGAAATTTAAGTGCTTAAAATTTTGACTTTTTTTTGTATATGATTGACTTTTCAATGTGTCTGATCACCCACTAGCAAGTTTGGTAATACACATATGCATTTGTTTGCTAAATAGTTTCCTATTAAAAGTTTTTTTCATTTAGCTGTTTCAAATAGGCTGAAAAAAGGTGGATGTTAAAGGGTTAATGTAACAAAGTCATTCCAAAACATCCTGAAATTAAAAGAGAGAAAAAAGGCAATGAAAGCAAAGGACAAGTAAATGGAGAAATGGATGTCATTGTATACAAACACACACACACACACACACACACGGAGGGAAAAACACTGACCAGCTGCAGGGAGGTGAGGTAGCGTTTCCACCAGAGGTATTTGGACATGCCTGGTCCCAGAGCCGCCAGGCCGTAGTACAGATACATCACTACATGGACCAGGGAGTTGATGAGACCAATCAGGAAAGCTATGGACAGATACACAAAATGAGTATCACAAAGTGTGTGTTTGAACTTACTGTATGTGTCTGTGTGTGTGTTCAAGGTGGTTTGATGTGCAACTCACACTGGCCACCGGCCACGTATTTCACCCCAGCCCACCAGTTAAAGATCATGGTGGCATGATGGTAGACATGGAGGAAGGTCAGCTGACTGTTCTTCTTTCTAAGGATGAAAAATATCTGAACCAAACAAACACACACACACACACACACACCAAGACAGAGATACAATGAGATCCTGCAACCACATGATTTTTTTAATATATAGAAGCAGTGCAGGTCACATTGTTCCTTTTTTTCTGGGAGCTGCTGTAGAAATCCTACTTTGTGAGTAACAAATGCAACTCTTACAACTGAAAACAACTTTTTCTTCTCTCCTTTTTGTACTCACAGTGTCACTGAGCTCTATAACTTTGGAGAAGTAGAACCACCAGCACACTCTGGCCATCTGTGCAACAGAAAAAAATGTATTATTCTCTTTTTTTACTCTTTGTACTGAAAATAATTTGGTTTGCAGTTTTTTCAAGGAGAACAAGCCATATTTAAACTGTTATTTTAACACGGAGACATTTTGCGAGCGACTCTGCAGAACACATGGACACAAACAAATTCCAGAGAGGATCTTTATATAGAATTTAAAGCAGAAAGTACAGTGTAGTCAAAAAGATTTACCCTCATGGCCAGTGGGCTGCCGCTGTAGTCGACCGGCTGGCACAGCAGACTGTATCTGGCCAACCAGGAGGAGGCTGTGAACTGGAAAGACAAAAGCTGCTTTTATCTCTGCTTCGGTTTCTCTCCGTCACCACAGGGACCTTTCATTCCATTTTGTCCCACCCAAATTGGCTGTGATTTAGTGAAATCACTTCCCATCACACTGTCCACAATGGACAGAGGACAGAGGTATTATTGGTATCAACTGAGATTAAATTTGTCTGACATCACAGCTACAGGGCAGTTTTGTCCAATTAAACCTGCAAAACTGATTTCCTTTTATCTTTAATTATCTATGTTACACGCTGACTTTGCCTCACCTAGCAGGTAGTGTAGATTATTATAGTGTATTGGTGGAGACACCTGAGTGCAGCAACTTGAAATAAAACTAAGAGAGCACCTTAACTGTTCAGGAGAGGTAGAAAGTTTGGCAGAGCTAAACAGTTGAATTCTGGGTCACAAACCAATGTGCCAAAAGATCAATCACCAGACTCCACAATCCACCTCAGCTCTGCAGACCTTTGTAGTTTCTTTCAGCATATTGCTTTGGTTTGCGACCCAGAACTCTCACTGGGTTTGCTGCTATAAGTAACCCATTTCACATTACACAAAGTCATTTGATCCATTGTTATTAAAAAAAAAGCAGCTTAAAGGAAAATGGCGAGATTTGAGCTCTGGAGACTTTGTGCACTTGGTTTGTGTTCCACATTTTATAGCTTCTCAAACTCAAATACCAGCTTGAGTGATTCCAGTTTTGAGGATCCAGATGTTTTTTTTTCTCCCATTTTTACAGCTGCTCTGATGTCACTGGATGACATGCAAACAGTAGAAAGCCCCATCCCATAAGTGATCCCATACCAACCTCATTTAAGCTGCCAAGGCTTCCCCCCTTCTGGCTATCCTTCATAACATCCCATACACATTCCCCACATACAGTGAAGCAGTACCTCATAGAACATGTATGCAGACAGGCAGACCATGGCAAAGTTGTAAACGATCAGGACGGGTTTAAGGTTCACTGGCTGTCTTTTGGCCATCAGTTTCGGTCCCACCAATATAATGAGCAGGTAGAAGAGAAAGATACAGCTGATTGGCACGGGAGAGTAAACCAGCGGCCAGTTGTCCGTTCTCTTGTCTAAACAGGACAAAGGGAGGTAAAGCATAGATCAGTGCTAATGTATGACATAAGTGTCTAAATATATATCATATGTACACATGTAAGGAACTGGATTTGATAGAATTGATAGCAAAAACTTGCCTCCATTTTCCAGAATCCCTTGGTAGAACAGCTGTAATTTCTGCCATATAGTGAGAGCCTGAAAACCCTGGGATGGATACACATGAACAAGAGACACAGTCACTGGCTAGTTTGTGTTAAACAAACAAGCAAACAAAACATAGCATTTATTTGGAGATTCATTGTAGGAGAAAATAATATTTTTTAGAGGTCCTCCACTCCTGGTGCAATTTTAACCTATTTGACGACTGTGGTAGCTGAGAGTTTACAGAACTTTACTCCAAACTGCAGTGTTACTGATCTGAGTCCGCCTGGTGACCTTTGCCACACGTCATACCTCATTCCCTTTCCCTCTAGTTCCTCTCCGCCAATCCTGATTAAAATGCTGAATGTTCTTTTAATATTCTCAAAAAAAAAATGTTGCTAACAATTATTTTAATTTACATTATTTCTTGCTTGCTTTTACTTCTATGAACACTGACAAAATCCCCCAAAAATGTTAAACACAGGTTAAAACAATAATAACAACAAAATGCAAGCTATGCAAGCTAACTTTACTAAAAACATTTTTACAAAGCGTACCTTAGCTCAAGCACTGAAATTCTTTTAAAGTTAAGCTTTTTTGGAATAAGCATAAATTTACAAAAATAATTGAGGTTTATTATGTAAAACATAACATCTGTTTTCTTGCACTTTTTCTGGTGATGGTGACAAATTCCCACACTGTCTTGTTTGTTTTACAGAACATCTGAACATTTTCAGAATCAAGGTTTTAATCCACTGCATTTATATGTTGTTCTGCATTGTTTGTTTCTAATTTTTAATGACCTGATGTTGCACTCTGCAGAGGAGATGAAAAAAAAGGTATAATTCATCTACACTGATGTAGTGCATTGTGTTGTTTTGTACTGTATTATTGGTCTCGCAACTTTCATCAGGACTGTAATTGAGTGAAAAAGAGTCTCTTTGAAGAAGTGAGAGTTAATAAAAATACATCACACGCCAAATATAGCTATTTGTTACTCGATGTAAAAGTCTATTTCCTAATTTCACATAAGCAGGGGGTCATTATTTAATTGGTTTAAACTCATTACTTGCAGCTTACTGGATTTTTTAAAATGTTCATTAATGACATTCTCCTTTGAAATAACTACGTTAAATAGAGCACTCTCTTGCAAATTTGATTAATGCAGACAAAGATAATCTGGATTAAATTCAAGGATTTTGTTAACTAATCCAAACATACCTCTGATAATGGATAATAACTAATAATCCTCTTGATGATTGTGGATGACAGGGTGATGTGTTTGCGTATGAGTAACACATGACAATGCTGCCACCTAGTGTTAAGAATGAAAACTCTGTATAAAACAGCTTCAGTGATTTACACCACCACCTTACTTGGCAATAATATAGCACAGTATTTGAGACAGTGCAGAGTTTGCACACATATTGATGTGTTAACTCTGGTTTTGCATCTTTCATTTAACCACCACACAACCACATCTCAAATCATTCAACCCAATCTCAATTGACTGACCACAATAGTTTAGTGTTGATGAAATAAAGTACATGTCTCACTGGGTCGAGAGGTTAGTATCATTTGTTTCAACCAGGCTGTCCAGGTTTAACTCCCTGTAAGGAAACAGTTCAATGTCTTCAGTCAGCGTTCATTAAGCTGCCGTACACTCCTGTACTTTCATGGCATGGCTTAAACCCTGTAGCTATAATACACAGTGATAATTTGACCTGTATACAAGAACTGCCAAGAAATTGGTGTTACACATTACCTTTTGCATATGATGTTATAAAATAGGATGCATTCATTTATAATTTTATTTCCAAGTGGTAATCACTTTGTAGCAATACATAAGCAATAAATACAGTATAGAGAGGCAGCAGGCTAGTGTGGATAGTGTAGTTTAGCCTCTTTAGGAGCCTCCTAACCGGGATTTAAAGAGGAAAATCCCCAAGAGAGCCAGGCTTCTACAATCTGCTGCGGTTAATAGAGCAAGTTAAAGACCTACAGAGCAGCTCACTGGAACTCTGAAGAACCTGCAGCGATGTGCAACACAATGCAAGAATCACAGCATACAAAGCTGACATGCTGCTCTGTCAGTCTGGTTTCATGGATTCATACACGCATGTAATTTAACATAATAATTAATTGGAGCATAAGTATGAAAGACAATAAAGTTTTAATTGCATAATTTACGTTTGACTGTTAAAAACTGCAGGAATCCACATATGCTCGAATATTTCTTGTTCAATTTTCTTGTTTTAAAGGACAGGACAGCTATGAGGAAGTGACCTTACCTTCATTCTGGTCTTTATGATTCTTCTCCTCAGCGATCCTCATTCAAAGCATGCTGCATCTCAGCCATGTGTTAAACAGTACTGAGGTAATCCGCCTCTCCTCTCTGTGTAAATGTGTGTGTGTGTGTGTGTGTGTGTGTGTGTGTGTCAGTATGTTGATCCAGCATGACATATGGCAGTGTGTTACCTTCATTCTAGCTTTGCAGGATAAGTATCTGTCAGGTAAATCCAATCCATCACAGGTCCAGTTCATGCAGAGTCACGCAGGTTGGTAACTGTAAGACAGACCATGTCAGCGGCTCCAATTGGTACAAACAATTCTGAATTGCTTTATTAAAGTTCAGTTTGGCATTCTCTCAGTTTGTTTTATGAATTGTGGATCTGACCTTTCAAAATGGATGAAAACTGGTGGGGTTTTTGTTGTTTGTTTATCAGTACATAAGGGACATTTTTGAAAATGTGCTCATTTACTTTATTAGGGGGTAAAAGGACAGACAGACAGCATTTTACTCCAATGTCTCTGTACAAGTATAAAATGACAGTCAACAGCTGGTTTTCTTAGCGTAAAGCCTGAAAAAACCTCAACAGCTCACTATGCACACACAGTATACTGTAGGCAGTTTGTTAAATGCTCACAAAAACAATTGTGTAAAAATGACAGGTTGGGGTTTTATGGGACATTGTGCACAAGCTTCTATTTCTGTGCAGGGTTGTTACGATGTCATCAGCATGAGGTAGGCAAAAAGTGGAGACTTCAGGAGTCTACTGCCCCAAATCCACTAGTATTTTCAATATATAATCCCACATAAAATCACAACTTGTCTCCTTTACACTTTGGTTATGTTGTGAGTTAAGAACACAAGATGTAACCTGTTCATTAGTAAGCTTTATAGATACTGGATTTGTCTTAAAATAGATTAAGCTGGCTCAACTCTTAATGCTACGCTATGCTAAAAGACTATTGACTTAATTCATATTTAACATGCATTTATGAGAGTGGTATCAGTTTTCTTGACTAACTCTGAGATTACTCCCTTTTAGCCTTTGTGAACAGTGCAGGTAGCATACCATATAAGTTACAAAGAAACCTGGAAACAAATACTTTTAAATCCACTTTTTATTTGAAGACAAACACTTAAGGTTCATTCTACATTTGAAAAATCCATTAATTAGAGAAGCAAAGCTACAAAAGTTTGAAGCTACAGCAAATATGAAAGTTGATTGAATGGAGCAATGTAAAATATGTTAATATAGTAATACTGTATACCATACTTTACTACAAGTACGAGTAAAAAATACTGTTTGCTGGCATTATTTATCATAACTAAGGATCCAGTTTTAGTTGGATTAGTACAAAATACTAATTTCATTCATTCACTCAGATGAATAAAGGACAGCAGTTGAAACTCTTGAAGTTCTTGTTACATGTTTCTAATGTAGCAGCTCAGTGTATCACTCTCAGATCCTGCATGAGCCAGAATTAAGAGCAGCAGAAAATGCTTGGAACAGTAATCTGATTGAGGTTTTGCTCGGTAGCATCAACATTCTCTGACTCCATCATCAGTCCATCCAGTCCCTCCACACACATCCATCTATGGCCTCCTGTAGGCAGGTTTTACACCATAGACTTCATAAATAGGAGAAGACGGGATAAGACTGGCTGCTTCCACACAGACGAGTGAGGTGTTGGAGATGCTAACAGAGAAACCACAGTCTGATTACCGACTAAACAGATTTATCTGCTCTGTATTCTGCCATAAAAAAAAAACACCAAAAAAACGAACCATTTCAACGAGTAAATCCATCCTAACCAGACAGAGAAGAATGAACAAGAAGAACACTAGTAGTTCATACTAATTATAAAACTAATTATCAGTTTCAGTCGCATCGGGATGACTGTGGTTTCCAGGCTGCTGCTGCTGATGATGATGATGATGAGGTTGGCGGTGATGGTGATGGTGATGCAGATTGTGAGTTTGATTTTGAATTATTTCATGCTGATGTTGGGACTGACTCCGGTTACTGTTATGATGGTGGTGGTGATGAGAATGATGAGGATGAGGATGATGGTGACGATGATGACTGTGGTGATGAGACACTCCAGGAGCTGTGTCACCCACCTTGGGACCATCAGTATCTGTTTGAATCGTGGGTATTGGAGTTGTCTGGCTGACGTTAATCTGTGCTGTCTCACTCTGTGTTGTGCTGTTCCTTCCACTTGAAAGGGTAGAATTAGCCTGAGAGAGATGAAACATGTTAAATACATGTTAATGAAATGCATTTAAAAAGACAGTTTAACGCAGAAGAACAAGATAAAAACACAACATTTACACAATATTATTTCATCAAGTTTCTCTCACAAGTGTTAATGATCTGCCATAGTTCCTTAATATTTCTAGCTGAAAGTTGTCATCTGGTCTTTTGTATAAAAAAAAAATGATGAGAACAGCTTTTACTTGAGAACATATTTTATTTTATTTGTAAGTTTGATTTAGTTATTTATACCAAAACACAGAAAACTCTATCAAAAAGTCTGCCTTACTTTGCACAACCTCTTGTGTACGTGCACAAGCGTTTGCATGTGTGTGTATGAGTGTTGTGTTTACTCACAGAGCAGTTGCAGATGTTTTTATAATAAGTGGCTCTGATTGCAGCCTCTATGTAGGGGTAATGCAGGAAACTGTAAGGTAGCACTACATGGAAGGTGAGCAGGCCACACCTGGAGAAAAAAAAAAAAGGAAAAGGAGAGAATTTAAAATTCAGATTGAAATCTCTTCAGTGCCACTAAATCCTTTTTTTAATTTCACAACTTGATGCTTAAAAACAATTTGTAGTTTTGGATTCTAAGATCCATAGGAAACACAGTCAATTTTAAATACCACGTTGGGCCCTTTAAAACACTTTCTTTTTTTATTTCTTGTTGAGTGTGTTACTTCAAATTACTATACTTACAAAGTGAGATAATTCATCACTGTGCAGTTATTATCTTTAATTTAGAAACTACTTGTTAGAAATATGTATGACATAAAGCAAGTCAAAATGATGACATGAGACGGTAAACTCTGGCAAGCTGATGATGCTCGGACTAGTATGAAAATATTGTGCTTTTTTGTTGTACTCAGTTGGGTTTTGACATGAAAAAGAAAGAATCTAAATTTGATTGACATGTCTGAATGAGGTGGCTTGCCTGACCTATCATAGACCAGGAAGTCATCTTTGTCACCATCCAGAGCCTCCCACACGTCGTCCTGAAAGGGAGTCTGCTGGTACACAGGAACATCAGAGGGCGCTCTTCTCTTCAGCTCCCAGTACATGGCTCTGGAGAGAGCCTCCTTCTCATTTACGATCATAAATGACACCTCTGTCATGTTGCTGCGGTACAGTTTGGCACGCAGGCGTCCGATGCTGCAGAAGGACAGATATCTACTCAACATCACTGCACTAGAGGCTCCTCTTAGGAATCATCATCAACACCTATTATGTGTTTATAATATGTATTTCTATAAAACAAAGTTTTATTAGTGGGTGGACCCGATCACATACAAGCTGCCACATTGTGATTTTTTAGCTGTATATGATTATACAGACAGCAAATGCCTTCAACTTAGTATGTACATGTGCTTATTCCAAAGTTTGGTAGTATACTAAATGATTATGTTTTCATTTTAAATTTGTTCAAATAAAATTAAATATGTCATTTGCGAAACATCTGACGTTGTCTTTCACATTCAATTGTGAAAGTTGTACCTAGAAATTTCAGTTTTATAAAAAAAATAGTATGGATAACAGTGCTAAAAGGTCGTGACTTGTTGAGTTACACTATAACTTACTGAACAATATTTGGCATAATTTTAAAAATTTAGAAAGAAGAAAGTCACGCGTCCACTGTCATGTGTTATCTAGACAAGTTTTGTAAACTCAATTTTTTTCAGTGAGAACTTTTTCCTCCTTCAGCCACAATTTTAGTTTTTGACTTAACATGGGAGGCACGATGATTCTATTTAAGTGTCTTATCAATCCACAAGTCACCATGTTCAATGCCAGGACCTGAAAACTGAAACTCATTTCTGTGTTGGGGTATGTACATATGTTTTCAAACTGTGTGACATGTTTAAAATGTCTGCAGTGAAAAAGGACTAATGAAATTAACCCTGGCCAAATCTTTATATCTTTACAGTATGTGTGAAGGTTTCTTAACACTAAAGAATCTTTAAATCCTAATATTATTTTTACTAATTTAATCTGGCATCATCCTACAGTGTTTACGTAATTAATGTATACATTTTAAACTACATCGCTCCATGAAGTCTGCGTTCTTACCTGGAGGCCTGAGTGAGACAGAACTGTCAGCTAGCCTTCAGTAGCGCCACCACAACCACATTTCCCAGCAGCTCTTGCATGGGTGCATTTCCACTTATTTCCCAGTGGGGGGCAGGTTTACAGATCCTAGATGCGTCCTTGTCCCCCTCCACCACCAGGGTGACATGTGAGGCCCACAGCAGACCTGGCAGGGCTGCATACAGCCACAGCGACAAGAGAGAGTGCATTGTCCCTCTCTGGCTGGCTGCACTGTATCTACCTGACAAGAAAGATGTGCATATATATGTTATCTTGACCGAAAGGCACTTTGTACATTGTCATACAGGTGCTACATTAACCCTTGTTAACATCAACTGACAGCTACCTAACTTTGAGAGATGCCTCTAATTTACAACAATTTGGGGGTCAGGGATTAAGGGATAAATTATGGGGTCAGATATATATAAAAAACTTGTGCTAAATCCTTCACGCTGTATATAATTGCAGTCATGATGACATGAATGCAGCCTGCAGACTACAATATGCCACGTGCAAGATTCAGTTCACCATGAGCAGATTCAGTCTTTGGCTGGTTTCCCCTGTTCTAACCAACTGGCCAGTCAGTCTGATCCCCAAATAATTAAGAGAGTAAACCCTCATTGTCTCTCTCATCACATGTGGAGATAATCTGCAAAAAGATTTTGTTATGGTGCAAACTGCCAACAGACAGAAGAATGTTGGAGGCAAAGAGAGGCTGGCAGCCGGAGAGACAAAGAGAGGCTGGGGCAGAGATATTTACAGTCTCAATGACATCCAAAAAAACGCACTGACCGTACAAACAGATGAATGTGCATCTTTTGTTGGCGGATTTCAAAAATTACTCAGAGTCTAGTTATAAAACTGCAATTTTTTTCTTGATCTCTAAGCAGATCAACAACCTCACGGCCTCAGTTTTATTAGGATATGCATTTGTGTGTCCAATAAACAGAGTTTATCCATTGAATTCAGATATTAATTGCTTAAAGTGCATTAACCAACCTTAAAATTAACTTCTCAAAACAAGAGTAGTTTTAGAAAAAAAAACAGTATCCTTCTGACTCAAACTTTATGACTTTGAAAAAGACCCCCAGAAATCTAGTCAGGCACGAATTTAATTTACTTTTCAAAATAAAGATTTATCAAAATAATTAAAATAAAATCCAGGTTGAGTCTTAAGAGAAAGTCTTACCTCTGTCCTCTCTGTCCTGTGATCCACATAAACAGACAGTAAACCCTGGTTGCTTTTAAAGCCTGTGGGGTTGATGAAGCACTTCCCCCAAATCAAACAGAGAGAGAGAGAAAGAGAGAGGCAGCAATACAGAGAGAGAGAGAGAGAGAGAGAGAGAGAGAGAAAGAGACAGAGAGACAAACAGCATGTGTGCGTCGACATGCACTCTGCACGTAGACTAAAACAAATTCAGACACTGGACTGGGGTTATAAATGCAATATGTACAAGTTGTGCACAAAGAGATCTACAGCGGTGAGCCATATTATTTTGCATACCAAAAGGCCTCTTCCTTCTAGAGGTTGTCTTAAACTCCCCCCCCCCAAACACTTTATTTAATGTCTGCAGAGTTAAGAACGGCTCCTCCTATTTCTTTAAAAAAGACAGATGTATTTCTCCAGG
The DNA here is from genome assembly GCA_029783725.1 of Acanthurus tractus. Classification (NCBI taxonomy): domain Eukaryota; kingdom Metazoa; phylum Chordata; class Actinopteri; order Acanthuriformes; family Acanthuridae; genus Acanthurus; species Acanthurus tractus. Next base: position 4,047,142 of record JAQNCA010000004.1, read on the forward strand.
TGTTTCATGCTTTTACACATAGAATCAACAGAAGAGAGATGATGATTAGGTAGTGAGCAGGTAATCTTGTGTGAGTTTTCTCGATTGATACTGAATGTTTACTGTGTATTCATCTTTTAATCAGCGGGGCATCAGCTGGACTTTTTTACTTGAGTCACTCTTAATCTTGGTTATTTACTCAGTTGATACTCAACATAAGTTGACAATAAAAGCTTGTACAAATGAATTGCATCTTATCTCTTTTTTTTTTTTTTAAATGCTGTTGTAGAGCAGCTGTGTTTCCACCAAAGTGAACACACACTGCAACTGTCAATTCAGGCTATTAGCCATACGCATTTTTATGTTACATGACATTATGTTTTATGCAACTCATACTTGCAGCTGGCTCTCAGGTTGGTCAGTTGCCCTGTTGGTCAGTTGATCCACCACTGCAACTATTGGATGCATCAAATTTGGTTTGGTACAGATGTTGTAAGAGCTTGTAGGATGAAGCCTTACTGAACACCAACTTTGGCCATCCATTCAAATTTTATCTAATTCCACCAGCAGCTCAAAGTTTCACTTATTTTGTGAAATATCTCACCACCCACATGATTCCCTCTTCCACCACTTTGTGGCTGACAAGTTTGATCATTTTTGAGAGAAACGTTGTGCAATTTATTGTATGAACTGTCATCAAATTTGGTATGAACATGCATGTTCCTCTTAGAATTGTGGTAACTATGATGATCACTTAACTTTTCCTCTAGCACAATCATCAGATCCACTCGTTAATAGCTCCAAATTTTGTTTTATGTGATGCTAAAAACCTAAAAAACTTGTTACATTCTCATGCACCACAGCTATAGTTTGTCCTCAGTAGTAATTACCAAGTGTTAGCATGCTAACAGAGTAAACTAAGATGTGAACATGGTAAGCATTATACAAGCTAAACATGAGCATGTTAGCATTAACACTGATTAGCATACTGATGGTAGCATTTAGCTAGTCTGTGCGGGCAGCAATGTTTTGATTGCTAGTTTGACCACAGACTGTTAGTGCTGTTTTACATCAAAAGATCTTTCTGTATCTAATATTGATCTCATAACTGAATAATATTTACTTTACTATGCCTGAGTCAGTCCTCTGACTGTCCCGGGGTCAATGTCAATGTATGACAAATAAAACCATGGTTCCACTTTTGTAAGAGGTTATAATCAATAATTATCAACACGTGAAGGTCAAAGGTACAGATTTGTGCGAGGGCGGTACCAACTGTCGAATACACTGATGTAAACTGTACCAGTAAACTGCTGTGAAGCAGCAGTATGCATTGATCAACCTTTAAAGCCTGTATGTGTAAGGTATGTATTAATCTACCACCTATATTTTCAATCAGCATTAGTAACAAAGTAACTGGATAACAAATATCTAATCTCACATATAATGGATTTGCTCAAAGTCCAAAATGAGCCAGAGCAATACCACATTCTTTGTTTTATGCAGGGTAAAGATAACTCAGACAGAGGTCACACATCACTTATGAGGCCAGAGTGAGTGTTCACTTACTGTAGTTGTATTTGAGGACACATATGGTAAGCTTTTTTTTCCCCACTGGTTGAGTTTATATGCTTTCATTTCAGTTCTAATCAGTTTAGTAACAAGGAATCTGTTCAGTGACAGCAACAATGCCTTTTGTTACTTATGCATTACAGACTCTTTCATGCAGTGAAATGTCTCACAGACACATGTTCACACACAAAGAAAAATAGAGGTTATTCTTTACAGGAACTTTATTTTCTCACAGTGCCATTGTTTGGATATTGTATGTTTTGTGCCTCGCCTGTGACTAGCCTGAGCTTTTTGTTTAATATCCTTTGTGGCAACTACAACTGCCTTGCAAGCTTGAACCCCTCAAGACAGAGGAGAAAGTCAAATATCCCACTATATTTAAATCTATCTCGTGTAGAATTACACTACCAGTAGTTATAACCAATAGAGGGTTTACTTTACTTTTCTTAATAACTACGCAAAGCTCCATAATAAATTTAATATGAATTTATAACCTGGAAAGTGATGGTCTCTTGCAAAAGGAATCAAATTAAGCTATATGAATAACGGAAACCAACCCCAACTTTGATAGTGTTTGAATAGTTTGCAGTGGAGAAGGTTCATTCTAAGTGCACTGTCTGAGATCAAACCCCAATGATTAACAATGCAGACATCTTCCTAAATGAACTTTTATACAAATTGTGTGATACTGTTTAACACACACACACACACACACACACACACACACACACACACACACACACAACATCAAATGATAAATATTTTGGGTGAATTTTCACAAAAAATAATAAAGCTTGCATAATGTACAAGAAACAGTTTACAGTGTAACACATTAACCTGCCACAGTAGTCCTCAGAATATCAGAATACTTAAGCTACTCAACTCCAGATATTAGCTTATCTGCTCTCAGTACATTTGAGTATCCTGAGCACTACCAGGATTTTTATTGTTCATGCAAACACCGCTAGTCGAACACTCGCACAAGCAGCAAATTTAAACAGGCTTTGTGCAAATTATGTCTACACACTCTCCACAAAACTCCACACCCTCAACAG
>JAQNCA010000004.1:4049847-4061364 GCA_029783725.1 Acanthurus tractus
GCACAAGCAGCAAATTTAAACAGGCTTTGTGCAAATTATGTCTACACACTCTCCACAAAACTCCACACCCTCAACAGTCGTCTACTTTGTCACAGACTACACCTCACATCTTCTCACATGTGGCTGCACATACATACATATATACAAATACATGCTTAGCACCCACATGATGAGAAACAAAGCAAACACCACATAAAGCAGAAACCCCAGACTGCCAGCCCCAGTATCTTATATCAGTTGAGCAAAGCCATCTCTTTGCGGTGCAGATCACGAGCACCAGGTGACAATCCAAATGAGTCAACTCAGCATACATTTATATTGATGCTTAAGTCTGTCATAGATAAGATAAGAAGCATAATTTGGCCATTTCCTGTTACTTGAAGTCACATCTGCAGATCTTAAACACAGCAAGTTATGCACAATCTTCTTTGGTTTTAGTTAGTTTGTTGTGCAAAAGGCCAAAATCAGGACAAAACACGGATCAGTTCCACCTCATCATTGTCCCCAACACCTTCTGTGGGACTTTCACAGGTGGCACTAAACTCGAGGCCCAGCTCTGCTAGCATCTCACAGCTCATGTCAGTCGTCACCATGATTTTAGTCTCCAGGCGGTTGCACAGAGTCCTGTAGGAGGGCAGAGGGTATCCAATCTCTCTTAAATACTCGTAGCCTTTTGTGCCGACCGCACGGCGGATCTTTTGGGCCTTCGTGATGGTTTCCGGGGACCAGACGGCACGGCGGGAGCGCTTGGTAAGGGACAGGGCACGAATCTGGTCCTCATTCAGAAAGTTCTGAAGACCCTTCTCGATCCTGTCGAGCCGATACAGACGCTTCTTCATTTCCTCCGCCTTACAGACAAAAAGACATTTTTTTTTACAAGAGTAAATAGCCACAGTTGTAATTCCCTAACAGAAACCAATTTCTGGGTTATTTGATAAAATGAGAACTGCCCACATTAATTCAACAGAACCAGAGGATTATTTGAGCCGCTAATCAAATGATAAGAGGGAGTAAGCCCGCTTTACTGAAACAGTAAAATTATTGTATAAATTGTGTTTACTCTTCTTACATTATCTGACCTGATGTGTCAATGGACATAAGGGAACCTATTGACAAAATGTGGTATAAATTAAGTGAATTATTCATGATAACATTCATAATTAGAATTTTATTAGTGTATTAACACCTACAAGTGGGAGTCTTTGAGTTTTTGCTCTAAGAGGGCTGGTCAGTTGGTTGCTATCTACAACCTCACAGCTTAATTCCTCCAAATACTACACTACAATACTAAACGTCTATCATCAGCACAGTTTTAGTTTATTAGTGTCTAAATGCAGCATATTATTCCTTCAAAGAAAAAAAACAAAAAAACAGAAACAAAAACAAAATCATATTAGAAAAAACGGAACATAACAAAAAACAAAAAAACACAGAGTATTTGGTTGAGGTATCAGCAGTATCTTACCTCCCTCTGTAGCCTTGCAGTGTGCTGTAGTTCCTGCTCCAGCTGTTTCTTGAGGAGTTGACACTGCGTGCAAGGCTGCTGATCCGCAGCTTTCCTTTCCGGGTCCTCCTCCTCCATGCCAGGCAGAGGGGTACGTCTGGCATAGCCGTGGTCTCCGAAATTCAGTTCTTTATCCACTACAAACAGGAAGGTAATGTTCAACCAGTACTGCTCTCCAAGTGGGATTACAAGTAATACAGGTAATACAAATTAAACAAGAAAAAGTAAAGTTTCTTGGCACTGACACAGTGTTGTAAGTATGCTGTTGCAGTTTCAACAAAAATAACAGCAGGGTCAACTCAATCAGTGTCTTACTGACTGAGATAGCCACCTCAGATACTTTATCAAGTTACAGGAACTGCATGCAGGAAACCTCAGTTTTTGTGATCAGGGTACGGATACCTCTGCCTGCCACATCTGATATAACACAAAATATTTAAGAGGACATTCAGCTGTATATTCAGTTACCTTGTTCAGCTTTTATGGGCAGCAAGACATATGGAGTAGTCACTACAGGGTAAGGAGGGTCTCCGATACTGAACAGAGTGGGGATAGCATTGGGCTTAAGCTTTTTTCCCCCAGCTGAAGACCTGGCTATCTCCTCAAACTGGCTCTGCTCAAAATGATCCTGGGGTAAACAAGACAGGAGTATTTTAGACATACAGCTTACATTGTATCCAGTTAATAATAGCCCAAAACACAAGAAATAAGAATATGCATGAGTGTTAAGTTTCAGATATATGACAAAGAAAAAATAAAATTTCTCAGTGGCAATCAAATAAAGCTAAAAAGCAAAACACCATTACAATTAATATTGCTATAATTCATATTTTTCTTTATTTTCTAGATGTACTGTCCATTCAAAAATTAGTTAGTTTTTTTTAACTTGGACAGATGCACCGTACTTAAACTTAAACAGGTTCTTCAGTAAACTACAGTTGGGTATCAAACAAAAACGCCAGGCTTGGAAAGCTTCGTTACCTGACAGAGTCTGGAGTGAGGAGTTGGTTCGAAGTCCCGTCGGCAGTTCACCACCCATTTCTTCTTACGGATAGGGTCCTTTGGAAACCTAAACAGCTGTTTACCTACACTGGTTGAATTGGAGCAGTTTGGAGCGGAACAGCCACCCATCGCAGAAATTTAAACAAACAGCAAAGCTAAATTTAACGTTAGCAAATGTCAAGATTGCTTGGCTGGCAATGAAGCTCAGCTGGGGGTTTTAATCATTATATTCAGCTAACTATTTACGAGTTGTATAAACAGGAAAAAGTTACATTAATATTTAACGTCAACTCGTGGAAACCAGAATGCTGACATGCAGACTTTTACATCGTTATTTATGGATACAATTAAAAATAGTTCATCGGATATAAAATGTTTCTGACTTTGTTTGAGCCAAAATGGCGCACGTCACCTCGATAGTTAAGTATAGTGACGTATTGTTTATAGGTGTCTAACGTAAACGCCTGCTCAAAATGGTTAACTACAAAAAGAAAAAGTCAAACATAGAAACAAAATTACAATACAGTGGGTTCGGATTCAGATGAAAAATTCATGTTTATTTGTTTTGAAAGTCATATCCATGCATTCAGCGGCGATATTTTTTTATTTACGCACAGGTAATAGTCCGACTACTATGGGTTTTTTTTGTTACAGGACCCAGAAAAGCATGTTGAAATGTTTACGGTGAGGCGCTGCAAGCTATAGACCCGATTAAATACTAAAAAATTAACAAATGTGAAAATAATAAGCTGATGTATGAAGATATTTTAACAAGTAAGCAACAAGCAAAGCTACGTATAACAGCTTATGTGAAAGTCATTGCAGGGTAGTAAGCAAAGCTAGCTAACGTTTCAGATAGCGGTTGGTAGCTGCAGGAAAGGTCTCAGCCCTGAACAGGAGCTGCTTTCTTTCCACACGCCAGTTGAGACAAACATGACATCTTCATTTGAAGTTCCGGTTATTGATGTCCATAATGGTAATTTCAAAGAGCTTTGGCCCGCTATGGTGATAGCCATCAAAACGTCCTCATTCGTTGCGCTGGACACGGTAAGTGCAAGTGAATGTGAGTGATTATGAGAGAGAGAGAGAGAAGAAGGGAGAGAGAGAGTCTGTGTACCTGAGTTGGATTATTTGACAACTTAAAGAAGAAGTAATTGACCCTGTTTTGCTTTAGGAACTGAGTGGTCTTGGAAACAGGAAGTCCCTGCTGGCAGAGTGAGTAGAACCAACACCTGCCATCCACTGCTTTGAAGTGTTTTTGTGTCTGTAAGTTTCACCTGACCCTCATTGCTATGTTTCAGATCTATAGAGGACAGGTACAAAGCTATATGCCACGCAGCTCGCTCCCGTTCAATTCTCTCCTTGGGAATTGCCTGTTTTAAGAAACTAGACTACAAGGTAAATGAGATGATGCCCTACAGTTGATGTATAAAACTTGAAGACACAGGTATCTGTATATTTCACTGTTTACCATCTCTTGTTAAACATGTCTGATTAGGGGACATACACTGGCAGAAGAAAGTCATTAGATAGGTTTTACATGTACTTGGATGATTTGTAAGCATCCGTAGTCTGTTTCCCACACCAGCACCAAATGCTTTGTATTTTAAGAATGCTAGGTAATATGGTTTTCCACTGTCACTTCTTCACAAGTACATGTATTTTCTCTGGAAATTCTAGCATTTCCTTCTCCTTTTGTCTCTTCTAAAACTCACCAGGCTGCAGACACATACCTGGTCCAAGTGTATAACCTCACCCTACTGTGCTCAGAGGAGTACATCATTGAGCCCCAGTCAGTCCAGTTCCTGGTGCAGCATGGATTTGATTTCAACAAGCAGTATGCGCATGGCATCCCTTACTGTAAGGGCAATAACAAGGTAAGGTACCAGTGTGCTATTTAGTGTTGTGCTGTTTGATTGAAGACGTGTACTTGTCTGTACCTCTTCGTTATGGTCCTCTGTCTTTAAATGCAGGTTTTTTTTTATTTGACATGTTCTTTTTTATCAAAAGATCACCCACACTTTAACATGACTAAGGTTCAGCTGGACATTGGTCTGATGTAGTGGTAGAAGTACAAAATCTAGCAAGCAGAGAGAAGTGGGCTGAAATTTTTGCCAAAAACACAACCCCAGATTGTTTTCCTTCAAATTCTTAATAAATGTCCTCTGTTACTTTCTTATTTAAAAGCTCAGAGTATGATGCAGTAAAATAAGGAAATGTTGGGTTTTGTTGAATAAAAAAAAAATCCTGCCTCTCTGCACAGAGATCTGGTGAATAGAAGCACACATCGGCATAGGTTGGAGTTAACCTGCACAACCAAAAGTGTCCATGGAAAAGCCCTCAACATCAATTATCAGACTTTACACAGCTTCCCATGGACTTCATTTCTTACCTACTCAGAAGTTCTCACACAAGACCTGTAAAGAGACTTTAATATGTAAAGTCAATGGGGTGGCTCTTTAAAATGGTTTATTTTAGTTAATTGTGCAGCAGGCTGCACTTTATTTACATCCTTTTAGAGAAAGACTTTTGCGTTTCTTAAGTGGTGCTCAAGCCTAAAGTTTCGCTCAAATTTAAATAATTTGTTAGTTTTTTTAATGTTGGACGATGCAGTGAAATAAGTATTTGAGTTTCTGTGCTTTATGCATGCCAGAATACACACATCGTGACAGGACTGTAGCCATCTAATGGTACAGGGCACACATGATATGCATAACAAAGAACAGGACACTGCGATGGAAAATTTTCCTGTTCATGTGTTGCTATTTCATTTCCAACTGTCTCTCTCTCTGCCGCCCTGGTCAGGGAGGATCAGACGACAGAGGAGTCCATGTCAGGGCCTTATTCACTGAACTGCTGCGTGCCAGGAAACCCCTGGTTCTCCACAATGGACTCATTGACATGGCCTTCCTGTACCAGGTACCACCATGTTGTTAGGCTTGCTGTTAAGTTTCACTTTTTTTTACTGCTTTTGATCTAATTGTGTTTTACATACTTCTGTATTTATTCTAAAACACTGATTGGTTTGTGGACATCCCCTGTTGCCAGTGAACCTGTTCACCTGTGGAATGGTCCAAACAGGTGTTTTTTGAGCATCCCACAACTTTCACAGTATTTTGTTGCTCCAGTCCCAAACTTTTTTAAAATTTGTTGCTGCAATAAATTTAGAATAAGAAAATATTGACAAAAGCCAGTGAAGTTCACATTAAATCAGTTGTGTTTGTAGAGGTTGGAACTGGGTATGCATTAAAATCATCAACAATCCTGATTCATATTCTCTTTTGAAGAACGTGCCTTTGTCATAGCAACTGACTGCTTTTTAAGGGAATGTTGTCTTTCTCTGCCAGAGTTTTTATGCTCATCTTCCTGAACGCTTGACCACCTTCACAGCGGACTTGTCCGAGATGTTTCCTGCTGGCATTTATGACACCAAATATGTCACCGAATTTGAGCTCAGGCTCACCGCCTCCTATCTGGAGTATGCCTATAAGAAAAGGTGAGTTTTGTTTAGAGTGTACAGTACAGACATATACAGTTGAAACACAGTAACAGTATTCCCGTCGTTACCCCTCAGGTATTGTTTTTATGTATCTGAATGAGTTTCTTGTGTCAGATTTACCCTTAAGGAACATATGACCTGTTTGAAACTCAACTGCATCAATGTCAACCGTACGAGTGCAAGTTTTTACGTAGTGAAAACAGTAATGGATGTGGTTAAAGAGCAGAGCAGTGTCTTCTCAGTTGTGTCTGTTATTGTCTGCATCATAACACCTCAGAGGGCAATACTGTGCCTGTGTGTATCACTGTTGTGTTGATGTTTTCAAGTGTATGTTACGATCCATCATACTGACTCTCCGATCCCTCATATTATCTCCTCCTTGCAGTAAGCTGGATAACAGTCGCAGTGTGACTTCTGGAGGGATGGGGCCTCATGTCCATGTAGAGTTTTGTCAGTATACAGGTCACTTGTCCAGCTATGTGGACTTCAGAGCGTGTCCAGCTGTGGCCTCTCCTGAGGGACAGGCTGACATCTGCCAACGCTTCTCAGTGAGTTTCAGTCTTTTTCCCCACATTTTTAATGACATTTATGACTTTTTCAAAGAGAAATCTTAGTTTCCTGAAGTTCTGAAGCTGAAGTTAAATGAAAGAAGTGCCTAAGACAAGTTCTCAGTCACGGTGTTAACTTTCACACTCATAATCTACTGTTATTCTCAGTGTGACAACGTTCAGAATCTTATACGGCTCATGTAAAGATCATATACCCTTTAGAAATAATGAATTAAATCTATTCCAAACAAAGCATTTTCCAAATGGAACATTTGGTTATACATATATTATCCAACTTTTAGGAGTGTTTTTGACGAGTATAGAACACATTCAGAAGATCAGTCTTTTCAATTGAAGGTTTTTCCACATTTAGTGGGCCAAGCGTTTCCAAGGCAAAAGAAAAGCTCTTATTTCTTGTAGGAGTGAGAATTACACCTGATTACTTTGCAAAATGTTTTTGTCCTGTGCTTTTAAACACACGGCGCTCAGTACTGTTAATTCAGAGCTACACATCTTTCACTGTGGCTCTCTGCTCTGTATGTGAGCATCTGTCATTAAGACAAACTGACAGGAGAGAAGCAGCACACAGCAGAGTAGAAATAACGATAACCATGAAGTACACAAAAACACATTCATGTAACCTAAACTACAAGTGTCAGAAGGCCATGTTTGTTTCACCTTGTTACATGTGAACAGATATATTAGTGGGACATCCATTTTTTTTATTAGCAATGTTATTGGCTTAGTAGAATTCTTGTCTTAAAAAATAAAGGGAGAAAATTAAATGTTTTGTGTGTTTAATGTGTGTTCTTTACTGTAACTGTCTATTAGAACAGTCAAATCCAATAGGCAACATGTGTTTGTGTGTAAATATCTTTGTAAAATTACCCCATCTTTCTTCTTCTGTGTTCCTCTAACAGGCATTCGGCTGGTGTCCGAACGGCACCCAGTGTCCATTATCCCATGACACTGATCTGATCATCCTACAGGACGAGGCAAGCACGGGTAAAAAAAACAAAAAGAGGAAGAGACACAGAGAGAAGAAGAGAGGTGGAGACAAGGCAGCGCAGGACTCAGCCGTCTTAGACGGGGCCCCTGAAAACAAAATGCCCCACATGGAGCTGGATCCACAGGAAGCATCGCTTGACCAGCAAAGAGCTAAGCCATGCCTGGAAAATGAGCCTCTAATGGACAGTGAAGGTAACACTGACCTGAGAGACACTGTAACAACCAACACAACTGATGATGACACAAACACAAACACAAACACAGACACAGACACAAAAAATGGTGTAGGAAGCAGAACAGGAGACGGAGGAAGGGAGAAGTTTATTGACCATCCACTCAAGACTGACGATCAAAATAAAAAGGCTGATGCAGGAACACATCGTGCAGGGTTTGATGCATTTATGACGGGATACATTTTTGCCTACTCATGCACCATCATCAAGAAGGACGGAGCAGGCGGTGCAGAGGAGGAGTGCCAGAAGGAGGAGGAACAGTGGCTTCCTACTTGCCTCAATAAGGTCTACCTCAGTGGCAAGACAACTCCTCTCAACATGGTGAAAAGCACCTTCTCCAAATCATCCAAGGCTCATGTGCAGAAGATGGAAATGGTGTGGGGGGGGGGCAGTGTCGTGTAAACAAATAAACACAGCAGGGCAACTGTAGTGTTAGCATGTGCATGCGCGTAGACGCTAGCTGCATCACTCAATGAGTAAGATGTCGGTGCACCACTTTGATTTGGAATAAAATATTTCAATATCTGTTGAAATAATTGCTGCAAAATTTGAGGGTCAGTTTACGTTCATGGCAAACATTTTGACAGTTTAGATGGTTGAAGGAGAAAAACTGTTTTCACATTTTTTTATCGCATTTTACTGTTTTTTCCCTCCCATTTTTTTAAATTAATATTTGGCAGTCTTAAGTGGATTTTTGACTCAATCATACTGAAAAAATTCCGGCTGAGTGACTTGAACCGAAGAGCAGCACATAATTGCAATAAAGAAGCACCTGTTTTAGTTATCTAGTATTTCTATAAGGTTTGACAGTGAGATGATTTTTGATATCCTGCGATTTAGATTTTGTAATATAAGTTGTTTGGATAAGGTCAGGTTACCTGTGGAAAATAAACGAGTGTTCTTGAACTACGATTCTTTTGTCTTTGTCTTTGTCTTTGTCTTTGTCTGTCTGAATGGATGGATGAAGATGTTTTGCTGTGTGTTCGAGCTGAGTGGGTTACAATAGAAGGTTCAGATTGTTTTTAAATGTGGAGTGAAGCAGGAGGACCACAGTCACAAAGTTCAATGCCACTCATACAGAATCAGTAACCCTTGTGCTGTAGTCTGCACAGGAAGTTCACTCTAATGCTTGTAGGTCTGAAGGGCTTTTTAGTCACCTAGACACTTTGAGCTAAATACAAAAATCAGCATGCTAATATACAAATGTTAATCAGGTATAATGTGACCCATGTTCACCATGTTAACATGCTGAGATTTGAAAGTGGTTCAAGTCAAGAGTCGACCTAAAGAAATCAGTTCCCTGTCAGTCCGGAAAGCACAAGTAAACAACTGAGAGCCTGCAGTGTTCCACACTCAGTGTCGTGACGAGGCAAACTGACAGTGGAGCAGACTGATATCAGCTGGAGCAAGTCAGACAAGCCGAGGGCAGGTAGCTGCTTAATTCACCCATAAAGCAGATGAACCGCTTGATCTAAGAACAATCATGGCCTGTTCTCTGGTGCCACCTTCTGGACAAATGCTGAAATTATGTTACTACTGAAAGAGTTAAGAGCACTTGTTCTTCTGTTTGGCCATTTTCTGTATCGTAATAATCATTACCTTCACCTTTTTTTATGGCCTTATTTCTTCCACAGCAGGCAGCATATTAAAATCATTGAAACATCAAAAGATTCAGAAAATTCAGGACATGATTACTATAATATTTAGTAAACCATTCAACTTTCTGCATTCAAGTGCAGTTTCTTCAGGTATTGCACTCTCAAGTTCTATTTGAAAATGGACAAGTTTTTCCTGAAGAGACCCTACAAGAGCCCTGCCCTGTGTTATCCAAAACAAGCCGTGACACTGCTATCAGTATCCTCCAGACTTCACTGATAATGATGGACCATGAGGTGTTGTCCTGCAAACTGATTCAAGTCTAAATAAATCTACGTGAATCACCCGTTGTGGGTTATTACAACATAAACAACATAAACATACTTTTTTTTTTTAGACAGTTGTGAGAACAAGTTGTGAGAAGTATCAGCATGCAAACGTTTGCTTGTCATCATTTCAAAAAGTCACCACTACTGCTCTTCCAACTATATAAGAAAAGTTCAACGTATTGCCACAATGCTGATGTGCTTTCATGTCGGCAACTGAAAGAGAAGATCGCTACCATTTTCTTAACTCTACTGTGTGTACATTAAAAGCTGGGTGGCCAAGTTTGCATTGTAAACAAATGACAAGTATGTTATTTTAAAAAGACTGCTTGTAAGAGATGTAACTGGTTTACCCATTAGCATACTTTTTTTTCTCTCTGTATTTGTAAGATATCCCATTTAAAATGACTTTCCGAGTCAGTAGCTCTGACTCACCTTTTTCTGAGCAGGACAGCAGCTCAGTTAGTGGAGGAAGAGCAGAAAAAGATTTTTAAAAAATGTTATTAAGACGATTTTGAATGTATACTGAGTTATTTGGATAAATTAAAGGGTTTCTTTATAATATTTGGTAACCAATTACAGGTCATTTTCCAGAAACTCACACTTACCTTCTTCTTCACAGTTTAGCGCAGCAGCTCAGTTGGTGAAGAAAGACAAGCATAAAGTAAAACAGAAAATATGGAAACATAGCATCCTAAAATTTTGACCTTTAAATACTGATCTTAACCTAAGTTCACACAATAACATGCGTAAGTCCCCTGATTCAAATTATACAGTAACTACAGTTTTTACAGTTTAATTTCTTTCTACATGAGAAACTCACAGTTCATCTTTTTTAGCCGCAGTAAGAGGCAGCAGCTCAGGTGGTGGAGGGAAAAAAAAGAAGGATGTGAACACTTCTTTGTCACTTCTTCAACTAATCCTCTACCAGAAGTTTTCAGATGATAAGTCACTTTAAGAGTTCAGCTTCCGGCAGAGAAGCTTCGCATCAGGTCAACTCGTTTCATTTCCACGTGCTAATGAGAAGGTGCTGCATGTGACGCACCTGCATGGGAGAATATTGACTGTAACGTTGTCAGAAACTCCTACAGCACCTGAATTTCTCTCAATAATGATAAATATATAGTAAATTAACTTGTTTAATAACACTTGTGTACACAAATGTGCAGTTGTGGTCTACAAATAAGCACGTTTATCCATCAATAGGCTGATAGATTCTTTTTATTTACGTTTCCGTTTGTTCGGAATTAGTTTTCATTTATTTTTCTTTTTTTTCGCACACTCAAAACACATTCCTCTCTATATTCACGAAAAAACTTGTATGGGTTTATGATTGATTCTGATCAATCCTGTTAGTAACTGTTGGTAGAATGCGTCCATGCATCTTTTGATACATGCCTGTAGCATCAGTCATGGTCAGTTTTTTTTACACCTTTATGATGAAGTCATTTACGAAGACATTTTTTTTTTCTAATTCAAGCTTCATCTTCTTTGGTTTATCAAATAAGCTCCGTGTCAGCAGGATTATTATAAAGTTCTCCCTGTAGGCTTTGTAAATGCCTAGACTGCCTTATCGTTCATTCTTGTGCGCTTCTACCGGAATGTCATGACACAACCCTTTAAATTGGGCAACCTAAATAGTGAAAAGTAAAAAAAAGAAAAGAAAAGAAAAAAGGTTATATGTAGCTTTATTTTTTTCGTAAGAATAAAGAAATACAAGACAGGCCGTTCATGTCTCGGTGCATTGGAGCTATAGACTGTAAAACTTAAAAACGTCCGAACCCCGAACACAGAATTTGAC
>JAQNCA010000004.1:4070859-4099425 GCA_029783725.1 Acanthurus tractus
CAGACAGGCAACCTTAATGTCAGGAATCTGTATCATGTAAAGGGTATTCCACTGTTTGCGTGTGTGTGTGTGTGTGTTCGTTTGTGTGTGTGTGTGTGTGGTTGTGCACTTACAAGGACCAAAAATAGTCACAAAAATCAAAAAAGTTGGGAAAACCCTCAACTGTTTTTTTAAGAATCCGGTTTTAGTGTTACACTTAGAGAACTAAGGATGCTAACAGAGAGACTTCACAGCTCACATCATGACGTGAAAAACACGATGAACCAGTTGTCTCTCACAACTCATTGTTTTTGGATCATGTATAATTTTTTGGGCTTTAGACATGCTTACACATAGATTTAACAACCTTTGAGAGACAGACTTTCTAATTAACATTGCAGTCTTTGTGCTAACCTAGGTGCCTGCTGGCTGTAGCTTCATTTAGCATACAAATATGAGAATGGTACCGATCATCTTATCTAACTAGACAGAGAAAAAAATAATATTTTCAAAACTGTAACTATTTTTTAAAGGGTTCACAAGCCAAAAAAGAGTTTTCTGTTACATTTTAATGAGTGCTAGAATCAAAATAAGGCCTACACATTTATGAGTTTAAGCTAGCCATGTAATTAAGAGATGAAGCTACGACAAAGGACACTAATTTGGAGTAATACAGACAGTATACTTTGTGTATGTGTGAATGTTTGTTTATCTTGGTGTGTATATGTATGCATATTGTGGTGTCTGTAGGCTACACTATGGGAAGCTGTGTTAGTGCTTTAACTTTGCCACCATTTGCAAAATCTTATGATTTATGCAGTTGCTGGCCGACTAATTTCTTTAGAAGTTTTTTTTTTCCTTTATCTTGTAGCCGGGAAGCCGATTCATCTTAAAGAGTGATGAGGGGAGGTTGCTCTCTATGCAAAACGCATTAAAGCTAAATGAGGAGTCTATTACTCAAATCCGTCTGATAATCCGTTAGCTAAAGACCCCTGGCCGCTAACTAAGCAGATTAAGATATGTCATTGCCACTAGGACCATGATGACAATAGTCCACTGTATATGAGTTCACACATACATACACACACTCACATGCACACACACACATTAACAGCTTTCTAAGTTATTGTACAAAGCTCCACTTCTGCTTGGCATTCTGCACACAAACACACACATGCACGCACACACACACACAAACATACATGCACAGAGTCAGTTAATTCCACACTTTCCCACATACTAAGACAAGCATACGCACATAGACATGTAGATATGCACACACACAACACACACCCCTGCTAGTATCTACATACAGTGTCTCCTTGCCAACTCACTTCATAGAATTAATTCTCTCCTCTCCGCCCACTCTGTTGTGCTGTTTGCGTGTGTGTGTGTGTGTGTGTGCGTAAAATGAATGCACAGGGGACTCATGAAGAGGCCGTGTTTATATGAACACAGACAATTCATCATGGCTTGATTAACATACAAGATTTTATCTTCCCTCTCTCTCTCCCTGTGCTTATGTCCTGTGGTGATAATTGCAAAAAATGTATTCACTCTGGTTAATTAACTGATTCCTGAATCCTCTGCACAGAGTCCTGAAAAATATAGAAAATATTCTAAGCAACTCAGAATAAAGCCAATGCACTTCATGTTGCTGCAATTATTTAAAAACAAAAACAAATTTTAATTGCATGTAAGTTTATCTTAAATTGGCATTTTTAACAACCGAGAATCTGATGCTAAAATAACAAAGCTTTTATAAATGTCCTGACGTTTTCAAGCAAGCCCTTAATTCTCATTTAAAATTGTAATCCTTAGAATTTCACACCTAGCCGATTTGGGTAAAAAAAAGTGCACTTTAATACTACAGCACACACTTTTCATTAACAACTTCACCTGGAACACAGAGGAGGAGAAACTGTTAACTCCTGTTGCAAATCCTGCGTTTGCCTTAGCAATGTTTATATAATATTGCTTGTAAAATGGCTGTAAGAGAAGAAAGAGAGAGCAAACGGTAAAAGGTGAGGCTCATATCAATGGGATAAAAAATGTCAGGCTTCCTAACCCAATAAACTCTTCAGTGAGGGTGATATTGAATGTAAACACAGTGAATGACAATTGTAGGAATAATGCAGACCATAGCATTAAATATAAAACCACACATTTAGTTTAAAGCAAATCTTAACAACCAGCTTTGAAAAGAAACTTTTACATTTTAAATCAGCTTCAGGAAAACCCTGATATTTTTCAACTTGGTGTGGCCTTAAGTTTTAAATTGCTAACTATGTAACGTGCAACATGCTGACATTTAACTCTTGCTAGGGACCATTGTTGCATGCCAACCACCTTTTTATCTAATGTCAGATATTACTATATAGATATAATGATATTAATTTATCCAAATGTGGTTCAACCTTACTGGTGTTTCCTGAACCTTTTGCAGACATTTAAAATGTGACTCAGCCAGTGATTCTGCCCTTTACTTTGAAACGATCTTCTATACTGTACAGAGGCCTATGTAGCACAAACATCTAGGAGTAGCGGCCTCCCAAATAAGTAATTCAGAGCAGAATGTGTCCAGTGTTGTGATCATTTTGACTCAGTCAAGAGGCGGTGTGAAGCCCAGCTGCAGACTGTAGATGGCCCAGGGCAGACATCAGTGTCCAAATCACTCCAGACCTCGGAGCTGCTTGACCTGTGCTAGGGCCTGTCTTGTTTCCAACGACCGTTTGTTACTAATTAATGGACTGGAGCCCATTCTCCAGCGCTGAGTGCAACACAAACCACATGCATTAAACATGTCCATGCTTCCCTCGGCTGCCAGAGCTGGGGAGACAGAAAGATGGAGAGAGTGTGAGAGAGAGAAGGAGACAGAGAGACGGAGAGCAACACGTACCTGTTACACTTCAGTCGAGTACAAATTTACCAACAACATTATTGCAAAATATTCTCCCTCGCATTTCAAGAACGGATACTTTAGGCACCTTTTATTCCAGAGGTAACAGAGGTAGCAGTTCTGTTCTTGTTCTACACAGTCAGTGCTGGATGACTGGTAATTTGATCACTTGCAAGGTATATGAAGTAACAAATGTATAAATACAAAAGATGAGCAGCTGTTGTAGAAAACTTCTGGGTCTTTGGCCTGATTGTCACAAACACTATTTTTAGTTTTGGTTTTTGCTAATCACTTAGAATTTATAAATTTCACATGAAACATATCAATGTTTAATACAACAATTAAATGTGTTATAGTTCAGATTCTATGTAGAATTTTTAAACTTTAAGCAAATTTTTTACATTTTTCACCAGGAGGTTGGAGGGATTGTGTGGCTGAACATCCAGGTGAGACGGCCACCAAGGAGATGACCACATCAAGGTTCAAGATTTCAAAGGTCTAATTTAAGTTACTGTATATGGAGCCAAAAAAACTCTTGTTTAATCCATAGCAGGTTTCTGTGCTAAAAATGGCTGTCATTTATATGTAAAATTTGATCATGAAAAAACTAAAAAAAGAAATATGATCTTTCAGCCTATCTATGTTTTGATGAACCCTACAATGACATAAAATTCTTGTATTTAGGTTGTGCAAAAAAGCATTTTTAATTTGTTACAGCTTAGAGGTTCTGTTTAAAAAAAGGTTCATGCTGATGCTGAAAGTGGCTTGTAACCTGCCAAATTAGGAGAAAATCCTAAGAAAACAAACATGTCAGTCGCAAGTTTAAGACAAGTTTAAGTTCAAACTCATAGATTCAGAAACATTGTAACACTAAAGATTAAAGTTAAAGGAAAAAAACACCAAACTCTATAGTCACTACACAGGAAACTTTATTTTTTCAGACTTCAGAAACACTAATATTAATCTAAGGTGGCTGCAATGGAAATTTACAGTCCAAAAAATACTTCTAGACCACATATCTTTTTCCACTTTGCAAATCTATACAAGTATAAATTGCATTTGTTGTTTTTAGAAGACAAAAAGTGACTTTTCTGTAGTAAATGTGTCATTGTTTGGGAAAATTATGAAATAATCTCAAGTTTATTAAAGGAATTCAAGCGCAAGGAGTATTTGTAGGCCCCATTTTTCAACAAAAACACAACTTTTTTCCATGATATTAATAATTTGCAGCATGAAGATCTTTTTTCACCTTCATAGAACAACTACAGTATTTAGATGGACTGGCATGAAAACACTGCGTCTGTGTTTGAGAAAGGTCTTTCAAAAGATTGCACTTGCCCTTTTCGTCTGAAAATGTCCTTGGTGGCCATCATTAACACACACACACATGCACGCACAAACTAAAACACACACATACAAACTGAAACACACACACACACACACGCTGTAACACACATTAATGCATAAATTGCCATTATCTGAGCTGCCGCCGGTGGCAGAAGCGCCCCCACCAAGATCACCTCAGCTGACAAAAGTTAATTTGCACTAATGATGTTTTACTCCTCTCATTACCTTAAATCATCTCCTTCCCTTCCCCTCCCACCCCTCCACTGCAGGGATGGAGAGAGAAAGAGAGAGAGATGCAAACAAAAAGGTGCAAAGAGAGACGTGGAAGAAAGAGAAGCACAGTGAGGCACAGTTAGATACGCAGTGGCTGAGGAAGCAGTAAGCAGTTTGTAATTGTTATTGTTCTGGATGAGTTGATGTTCATTCCAGCTGCTCTAAACAGCTCTCCCTCCACTTGCTGTTAAATATTTTACACCATCGTATAATTATCAAAGCTACTCAAGTTAATTTTTGATGGAGGGCATGTGTTCTCTCAAGTGTTTTTACTGTACAGCCAGCCGCAGCCTTGTATTTATGTTGTAGGCTTAAGTGGTGGACTTTGTAATGATAACAGAGTCTGGCCTTAACAAGTGTAGAGTGTTTAATGTGGAAATTAGGTTTTTATAATGCAAGTTGGAGGATTATAGTTCGATGATTGGAACAAAGTAATGAGTGTTGAGTTGTGTTTTGCCAAACTTCTTCATTCTCACAGCCATTATATTCCTGCTTGAACCTACTACTACAAGTGTTTTGGCTGATCTTTTTCTTCCTTTTTATTTCAAAATTCACTTTGAAGGCCCTACGCTCATGGCCCTCCACGCTGACCCCATCGTCATCGGTGTTTAAGGAGTTTGTTGTTATTCCATAATTCACAGAATTGTTTTGTCCATCTCATACCTGAGGAGAGATGTAGTGAGTGAGAATGAGTAGAAAAAACAGCAATGCTTTGTGAGAGGCCTTTTAAGATCCAGTACAGAATTTAATGTTGCAGTTGAGGAGGCCTTCCAAGCATAAAGACATTAAAGGGGGGAACTCAAGAAAAGGTAAAGGCCCCTCTTCAGAGCCTTCAGAGTCCGTGTTTGGTTTGTTCATTTTTGGCTACTGTAGAAACATGGTGGTGCAACATGCTGGAATCCACAGAAGTGCAGTGAACCAGGGTGTAAAATATGAGCCTCACATCGGGAAAATCTAAATGGAATGCTGTTGTTTTTTTGGGGGGAAATAAAGGCCCTTGATACAGATTTGTGATATTGCGTTATATAAAGAAAACTGACTCGATTTCAATAGGCTTGTTCTGAAAGGCACTGACCGCTCCACCTCAGTTATCTTTTTACATACACACATGTAAACACATTAGTTCTACAATGGCTGTTCAGGTTGGTGGAGTATCACTCAAATATGGAATAGCTTTAGCATAGTTGGCCCAATTCAAGACTGAAAATTTTAAGTCAGTCACTGAAAACCCCCATATGTAGTTATATACTACATAAAGGGAAAAAAAGGGCTAATTTGGGCTGAATGTAAGCGATTTTTAACTTGATTTGTATTTCGCATAAGCACCTTCACAAAACTGTCAACATTCTGCAGGGCACGTCCTCCTCTTCACATAAGAGTTAAAAAAAAAAAAGAGAATAGAAGTTCACAAAGTTAATAGTTTATCAGCAATGTGTCCACTCCTTGATTACATCGCAAATGAAGATCTTGGCTCTCTGTTCACATGCTTAGATAGAAAGTCAGTCAATATTGATCCAAGTGTCATGGCTCATAGGAATCACACGTGTAAACTCTGTAGATTTCACCTTTACTGTAAAGCATCACTCCCCAGAGTTTGCAGACAATGTTCTCCAGACAAAGTTATGTGCCACCGACCCTCCCCTCACATCAACTCTGAAACCTCGCAGTCATTAGCAGCCGATTGATGAGCGAAATGGTATTAGTCGGAAAACATTTGCAGCTCATCCAGAGAAGGGGCCATTTTTACAATTGGTTTAGGGGGTTATGAATGTGCGCATGTTCAGTTTGAAATAGGCAATGTTCATTTTTTATCTGTAATTGTTTCTGGAGGAGGCTTTTAGTAAGAGATGAGTTAAGATTCTATTATAATCCACCGCTTGCCTTCTTTCTTTCTGTCTTTCCTTCTTTCTATTAGAGATAGATGTTATGAAGATGTTATAAAGAAAGGTAAATGAAGTTTATGTTAACTTTTTTATAAACATAAAAATGTACAATCACAGCTTAAACATTAGAAAACCTTAGATAGGACAGAATGATGTCTTAATCTCCATAATTAAATGAGCTGTTGAACATGAGGGTAATGTTTTTCAGGATCACAGGATCACTGTCATCCAAGTGGTATTGCTCAACTGCCATCTTTGATGATACTCCCATCACGTAAAGGGCCCTGAACAAGTTTTTTCCTTGTTGTCTTCATGTATCAGTTTCATCTCTGTCATCGTTCTGTTCATAGCCAGGAGCAGCACTGATGTCGACCTGCATACAGCAGCTTCACCGTCCATTAGTGACACAAACATGTTTCAGGACCACACACACACACACACACATGCCCAGTGTGATGTCACATGTGCGCCATGTGAGTGATGGTCAGTAGGTATGAAGGGGTGAGGGATCAGCAGCTGGCTTGCGTTACATGACAACCAGAGGAGGACTTCCTGTTTGACAGGAAGATTCCTCAAATGGACAGCATGACGTATCACAGATGATGTGTATGTGTGTGTTTCCGAAAGAGAAAGAGATCAGGCCTCAAAATAGACAGTGTTCAGGATCCGGGATGATGTGTTTTCTTCATCTCAGGTCATTCTGTCCGTCTGCGTCTTTATCTTCATCACTTGTCTCTGATCTCTTCGTGTGTTGCTTTCTTACATACACATGCAGGTACAAAAGGACTTGCATATATCAAAGTAAATGCACAACTGTCTCCTCTGCATGAATTTAATATCTTTATGGTTCAGCCAGAATATTATCCCATAAATCATACACAGTTTACTGTCATGTTAAGCTGCAAAAACAGAGCATCAACTTTTGTTATAAGCTGATGAAATTGTAGGTTTTTAAGATAAATAAAGTTGATAGTTAATAATCCACTCATTTATTTTTTTGCACTTAATATGTCACTGATGAGACATTATTCAGGACAAGTTTTGGGCACACTTCAACTCTTTATTGATGTCTTAGTGGACCCTCAGATTTAAACCAGCTCTGTGTTGAAAAAAGAAAATGCAATGGACTGTGAGTTGATGAACTAAGATCCAAAAAGTGTAGTGTGAGTAAGAGACCCATTCATTTGAAAGCTTGTAGGAGGCCAAAACTCACTGTGTGATAAGCCAAGGCAGCACCTTGCCAGATGACGAAACACTGCGTTGCAGTAAAGGCAGAAGATTTGCAAGACATTGCTTTTTTTTGTTTTCCTGGAGTCATTTAAATGAATAAGTAGGCAACGTTGTCTCACACAGGGCTAATGTTGGTCTAAATACAGATTTACTGGCATTTATATTTGCTGGTTTGTTGGATTATTATATTACTTTTCTCTATATTATAATAAATCATTTAAAAAGCAAGAAAAAACAGAATTTGTGGTAAGCCCTAATATCCTCCGACGGATGGCTTATTTTCAATCTTTACAACCTTATAAATTATTTGTTAAGCAATAACAAAACCATTACAACTTATAATGTGAAGACAATTTCCAATATGTTTAACTGCATATAAAATCCAAGGAAAGACAGTGGTGGTTGTGAACAAAAAAAAATGATTACAAACACATCGTCATGATTTGCAGTTTGAGTTCAGTTATTTTTTTGTTTTATTTTGGTTTTTCTGTCAAACTTTTGCTGTTCCCTTCTGTCTTTGTTGCTTTTTGCCTTTTTCGATTTCTTATGTTTTTCACCTGTGTGAATTGCTCCACTTGTGCTTTTTTACTTTGAGTGTATTTTGTCTGTGTTACTTCTGTCAGTCTTTGTCAGTTCATCTTTTTAGCCCCCACTTGTATTTTTTCAGCTTCCTCTTTCCGTATCGGCTTCCTCATGCTCTGCATGTTACCTTGGTTTGGTTTTTTACTCAGTTTTTTTTTTTGTATTTTCTTAGTTTTGTGTTGCTCCCAAAGTTTTTGTTTATGAATCAGCCACTTTATTAAAGGTCATTCTGTGTCCTTGTTGGTGTTCTTGTTACCTGTGACGCACACAGACGCAGGCACGTGTCACAGGCATCATAACTTCAGTGAAAGTTCTTGAGTAAGCTCCTCATGAATCTACAAATACAGAGAGAAAAAAGGAAAGAATGGATTTGTCATGAGCTCTAAATGAATTGAATCTAGTTTCACCATGCAAGAAGTTTCAAAGGAGTAGTGTTCGACACTAAATGAAGAGGGTACACACTACAGTGGATGCTAGAACAAAAGAAGCAGGTACATTTGATACTCAAGCTCTCCATTTGTGTGATAAATGCCTTCTCTGTCAGGGTTGGCTTCAGTCAGATCTTCTGCATATTAAAGACAGACAAGAGGAGTGTATGATTGATCTGCTCTCCTTTACGCAGAGTCAAAGCTGAGGATGATGGGAAATGCAACACAAAGCAAGAGGTGAAAAAACAACAACAATTGCGCTGTGTTTGTGTAATTTCATGCAACACCTCAGTTCTAACTCACAGTGTTCCTCTTTCGCAGTGAGCCATTCTTCGTGCTTTTGAGCAAACCTGCAGCCTTGTAGCCCATCTTCATGTATCACCATGTCCAGAACCCCTGCGGCCTTTGGGAGGGTATAGAATCACACGGACAAAACATAATAAAGGTAATTTACTGCCAAGGCAAATTCCATAGCTCTGGGCCTCCACCCCATGTTAAACAGCCCGCTGACCTTTAGCGTCTGATTTCATAAAGAGGGACACAATCCGATTAGGCCTGGACATGAAAGGTCAAATGTACTGGCAGTTGTGGCGGGAACGTCGCCCCTAGCAGGCTGGAGACGTACAGAATGACCGCAGCTGTGTGGACTGCAGCCTCCTGCATGCCTGAGTGTGTGAGAGTGTGTGAGTGTGCATGTGACAAAAGGATAGTGGCTGTCTGTGTTGTGGCTGGGTGGCAGAGGTGGGGGCAGCGACGGCAGTTAGCCTCCGTGGCCTCTGGAGCCGTTAGCAGAAAGGGCAGCATATCTGACATGGGTGCCGTGCTCCCTTTTTATGTCCCTGTGGCCACACACACTCGCACACACGCATACACACATACTCACACAAACGCATGCACACCTGGTGTATTGCACCAGATTTAAAATGATAGCGTCTGAAATTCCACCAGGTACATCACTGTTTTAAGGTATGTGTTTTTTCTGTACTTTTTTTGTCTGGTTTTCTTTTGGATATCTGGTAGATGTGCAAGTGCAGACTCCATCACCTGCTCAAATCTCTGTTTAAAAAGCTTTGCTGCCTTTTTCTAGAACTGATCAGCCCTTATTAAGGTTCATTCAAACCAGGACATTAACTGAAAGTTCTGTCATGTCTTTATTTTTGATTTTAAAAAAATGTCATTTAAATACAGTTGCTTTGCTGATTACTTATTTGTATGAAGTATTCATTTTAAAGAAAAAGTCTGTTATTTCTTTAAAGTAATGGGTAATTAGTGACATTTTTTAAGTTACTGGTCTAACAGTTATTATTACAGATAGCATTGATGAGCAAAACCTTTAATACAATTGTTCCATGAGTTCTAAAACAAGAGTTTTTCTTTTTATACCAATGCTGAGACTGACAGTCAGTCTTAGGAAAAAAATAAGCTTTGTCTATTTGACATGCAATGAAAAAATATAAATCTGAAATGTTTCTTAATAACAACTTCTACAGAAAAACAAAACAAAAAGGAAGCTAAACTTAATAATAATTTGATACTGGCTCTGGTTTTGTGGTTCAGTCTGCGTGCATTCTTGAATATTTTTGTGTGTGTGCGCGCATGTGTGTGTGTGTGAGCACAGGTATTTTGTCTCCCCTGCAGAATGGTCTTGGTAGCAGGGCTGTCGTCTGTTTTACGAGGTGCCCATTAAGGTGCTCACATGGATAATGCTAATTGCATGGTGCTCTGCCAGGACAAGCGATAGTGTGTGTGTGTGCGTGTGTATATTGTGCGCATATGTGTGTGTGTGCAGGGTGTGCAAATGTATGTACCTTTACATGCTTACACTATATTGTATCTATATTTGTGTTTAAATTCAGGTGTGTGCAAATTTATCACAGGAAATGTAAACAAATTCACCTCTGAGTGCATGCGTGTGTGTGTGTGTGTGTATGCATTTGTGTGTGTATGTATTTGTGTGCTTTATGTGCAAAGTTTTGGATGAATGCACATACTCAGTGTGTCTTGCAAGTGTTATGTGTGTGTGTGTGTCATGGTTAATGTTGATTGTGTCGGGGCTCAGCGAGGTGCTGACAGTGCCGCGTCTGCTGAATGACGGAGATGATGTTAACAAGCACAGGGAGGCGGTCACCACCTCCCTGTTTACAATATGGGGGTGCTAAAGCTGTCGAGACCATAACTACCACACGCTGCTGTGTCTGCGCGTGTGTGTGTGAGTGTGTGCACTAATACCTCCTTGTCCTCCACCTCTTTGTTGTCACACTCCTCATCTCCAGATCGCTGCAGAGCGGCTTGCCTGGCACTCCAGCTGAGAGAGACAGAGAAAGAGAGAGAGAAAGAGAGAGAGAGATAGAGACCTTTTCAGTTAAGAATCCTGGGAGCCTACATGCTGGAGGAAAAGACGAATAACAAGACACAGATGAGCACATGGACACAGGAGCAGTGATAATTAGAGCCAAAAACATTTGGATATGTTGTCTGTGTCACTCCATAGAGCATCTCAGCTGTAGAGCTGCAAATACTGATTGTTATGATCATTAAGTGAGGTACAGATTATCTTTTTTAATTATCCAATAAGCTTCCAAAAGAGTGAGAAATACCAATATGATTTCACAAAGCCCAAACCATTCATTACACTGCTTGATTTGTCTGAACAGTAGAATAATTTTAATTTATTTCAACAGTATGACCAACATAGTATAACACAAAACCATCATAAAGTATGATAGTATAAATAAATAAATAGACAATAATAAAATAGACAAACTACAATGATATGAAGCTATTTGGCAGTAAATTTAAGTGTACCCCACTGGAGCTGTAAAAAGCCCCCCAGACATGTTTGAAGATACACTTAACTTCTCATCTTTGAATAATATTTATCTGAATTTGCTACTGAGCCAAAAAAGTTGATTCCCTGTTAAAATTTCCTAAAATATTACTGATTCATCCAAACTGAATGAGATATCTAGAATCAATGAATATGCAAATCTTTGTTGTTCCAAAGAGATCTTATTGTGAATCTGATCTCAGATTATGTGTGCTGGGTGTTAAAGTGGAAAGATTGATCAGTTCATGGCAGAAGTAAAGGGGAGATAAGCTGCTGAGCTATTGGTATGTTTAACTGTTTGGGTAAATATGCAAAGGTTCACAGTTATTACAGTGTTTTTGGTCATTGAATATTGTTAGTCAGCACTTTCTAAGAAAATGGGGAGGATCAGCTCTGTGTGGTCATTTGATCCAAACCCATTCAAACCCTGCCCTTGTCACATGATTTTGCACAGTGAGGCTAAATCTTCTAAAGATTAACAGGAAGCTCAGCGGCTGCCATTTTGACCATGATGATGATGGTGATGATGATGTCATCGTTTCTGTGAACCAATTTCCCAAGGTCAAAAACAGACTTCCGCAGAGAGAGTTCAATATGCTCCATGACCGCTGGACTAAATGTTCATGTAGGATGGGACTACGCTGAAAAATAAGATACTAGGTTTTGGAAAACTGATCTCTAGGCCATGAACTCATCACACATTGTAAATCTCATTTGCAGAAGTTGCATACTGGACCACATTTGGCTTCAAAACGATTTCTGATGTCACAAATCATCCTCATACGTACTACAGCTTAATCATCCAGCCATCAGTTATTATCTCTGCCAGATGTAAACCTTCCTCTAATGCTTGTGGAGACTCACAATTTTTGAAAAAAACTATTTTATTGACAGCTTTTATTTTGTCAATACAGGCTGACTGGAAGCCATTCCCGCCAATTAGCTATATGTTGAAAAACAAGGCTTAGCTAGTCTGTTGCAGGCTACATTTTGGTCTCTGTCAAGGTTCAAACTCTGATGTTTGGTCTCATCTTGGACCAGAGCATCTGCAAATCTACTTGACATGTTAAAGTCCACTGGAGTGAGGCATCACATGAGAAATATTAATCCCCCTTTCACTAATTTTTCACTGCCATCTTGATTGTTAGCATGGCAGAGATCTGCATTCTGCTAAATATACTCTTTGAACATGTATTTAACTTAATTCAACTTTGCCAAAAGAGATAAGACAACATTTAAGAATGAGACTTATCCGCTCTGTCTTTAAAACACCGTAAACTAAAACAGCAGCAAAAACTCTTCAAAGAGAAAATCTTAGCGATGCCTCACACAGTTAAAATACAGCTCTGAGTTAACCGTGCCCTGATTCAGAATGCGTACAGCTGTATATATCAGATTCCTATCAAAAGCCACATTCATCATAGGCTATTATGACATAAAATATATGTCATGCTTTCTTCAGTGTTAAAAAAAGTTATGGATGAAGACAAATCTTTGCACAGAAAAATTATGCCTTCTGTGAAGAACATCCACTGCCAGTATCCACACAACATTATTTTAATATGGTGGGCTTTGAGACTTTTGCTACAAAGATGTCATTTTTTGCATTTCAGCACCCTTTAACATGCAAAAATATTATCAGGTAAAAGAGAAGAAAACATGTGTTATGATACTGAAACCTTGCATATATCTATTTGAATTCTGGTTGTTTTCAACACAGAAAGTTGCACTTTTCATCAAAGTCAAGCTTGTAGAACCTCCCCTCCTCCATTTATCAAAATATTAGCATAATGGCCCGAATCTCCAGTCACTTGCTATTCTGGCTCATCTTTTAGCTTTGTGGAATTCAATAGTTGTTACTTGGAGTGAAACAGCAAGATACAAGGCCCCTAATGGGCCAAGTTAAAAGCTTGGCTCTTGTAGAGCACCAGAAGTTAAAAGCTTACACAGAGTTATCATAATAGGCCACCCTCAACGTCAGCCAAGTCGTCTTTTTGAAGCGAGCCTAATTTCCCATGATGATGATGATGATCGGCCGGACAACATGCTCAGAAACAATTAGCGCTGGTCGCTGAAGTGGACACTTTCCCCCAGTCAGGCACGGAGGGCCAGGGCATAAATAAGTCCCCTTGTCAGCCATTGCCAAGAGACAGCTAATGACTCTCATTAATATGCAAAATAGCAGCCATTTTTCTGTCCCTCTGTGTGTGTGTGTGAGTGTGTGCAATTTCTCATTTTGCACATTTGGTCCATCCAGTGCAAAGTGACCAGCTCAAGAAAATTTCTAATTGCAAGTCAATTATGTCATAGAGCCCGTTTGGATGTTCATTTGTATGCAAATATGGAGGCTGCTGGGAGAGAAGGGGGAAGCTGGCATCGGACAACACAGAGGGCAGAGATACTCACTGAACAGTGACCCACACACACACAAACACTGGCCTGAGCTCGCATGACATGATTCATCATTCTTTTTGATGTGCAAATGTTAACACTTAAAGCCTTTTGCTCATGTAAGAGGGATGGGGAAGCAGTCTGTTCAGTCTGTGTTGAAAGGCTTTGAAGATACGCTGTGAATGTGGGCATCAGTCCACACTTTGGAGTCACCTGAGAAACTGCTCACAGTCAGATGTTGGGAACAGTCGCTTCATGCAGAGTTTAGAGGTCTGGTATTGTTCTTTCTACCCAAGCTGAACTGAAGCCACAAATTCTTTGGAGAAGTAGCAGCTCTAAACATGCCTTTCATTAAAAAAATTCAATTAACATTTTTTTTCTTTTTTTTGGATGAATGAAAAAACAGAAACAGGTGATATATATTAAGACTTATTCTATTATTCCAAAGTAAAGATATTTTTCTACGTGGGAATTTATTTTACCAGCTTCTTAAACTGTTTGTAAAGTGACATTTTGCTGCATTTATCAGTGGTGATTTTTATTAATGTCAAGAAGCAAAAGGAAAGGCACAGTTGTTAATAGTCGTAACAGTAATGATTGCTAAACTCCAGTCATCCTTTTCAGGTATTGTTCATGCTGGCTCACAACTGTCAAGACTCACTGAGACACTTAAATAAAAAAGAACCATGATTTATTTTAATAACAACTGCACTTTTACAAACTTTACATGTTGTCTTTGTTCTTAGCATAGACTGATTTTGAATTTATTTGATGTAGCAGTAGTTGTAATCCTCATTTGACCCATGTAACTTAGCTATTTTGGATGAAAAAATGGAAGAACAGCTGACCTTATCGATGATCATTTGTATTAGTCAATATTAAATATTACAACTGCATTTGATAGTTCTTATCAGTACAGATTTCTGAAGCAATTAGGCTCAAAAAGGGGTTAAATCCTCCCTCCTGAAGTTTCTTTAGCTCTGATTAAGTACAAGCAGTGGACTTACGGTGTGGAACGGCAAGCTCATCATTTCATCAAGCTATCATCCTGACACATCTGTACCCTGCGGTTTAGCAGAGTGGGCCAGTCCTAGTAAATGATTCCCAGATCCATCATCCCGCTGTGATCTGATCTGATCCCCTCTGCTGTTGATTAGATGATTATTGGAGCGAGGAGCTGAGACATCAATATGAAGAGGGGCGGGGGGAGGAAGAGGGTCAGGGGAGGAAAGAAGCAGGAGACAAGGAAAGGAAATGTCAGGATATTAAGGAGGAAGTGGGTGAAAGAAGGAGAGGAAAGGATAACACCCCCTAGTGGATGAGGCAGATACATGTCATATTCCTATTGTACTACACTAATCCATTTATGTCTGTACTTGGTGGTATCTTCTAATGTAAACACAACTCCATATACCTTTGTGTGTGTGTGTGTCTTCACCATATCTGCTTCATCAATAGCAGTAGAATATCCTGGTGACATTGAACAGTCATTACAGCAGCCATCAGCAGTTAATGAACGGATGGAGTCCACAGCGCACCCACTAAATTCATTATCCCTGTATTGGACTTGACGGTGCAGATTAATAATTGGTTTGTCACACAGATATTTTTGATGATTAATATGGGTATTGATTAAGAAGAGGAGGTGGTGGTGAGAATGTGTATGTGTATGTGTGTGTGTGTGTGTATGTGTGTTGATAGGGCTGATATGAGGAAAAGTGCACACACCAACAGCGTGCTACAGGAAGTCAATGGGTGGTCAGTGAAGAGACTGATCCCAGCAGTGGTTAGAAAATCACTGCAGCCCAACTTAATCAAAGCTGTGGTTTGTTTCCTGGCATAGATTTGCCCCCCCCCCTTCTCCCAACAGTCTAATTTCCTGTCTCTGTTTCTGTTAGTTTGTGGAACATGCATGAGCATGTCCTGTTGTACAGGAATTACACTTATTTTAACAACCTGACTTTTTTTCTGATTCAGTGGCATATCCAGTGTTTGTATTCTGGGTGTGTGTATCACAAGAAAGTAGCAAAAACGTTTGCTGTTCCTCAGCCTTTGCTGTATTGCAGTCCAGTGTCATGTGAGACGCAACACTTTGCTCATCCAACCATTATGAGTTACAAAACCTTCACTCAAAGAAGGAAACTGCTGTGCATTGTCTTGAAAAGTCTTTGCTTGCATTTCCTGGTTTTATACTATTAATCAAATAAGCAATCACAATGTCAGAGTAATCTTTGAGTGACTAAAAGTAATTACATTTTCAGGTTTTTTTCAATGGAACACAGTGATGCAGCTACGACCTCTGTCACAGTAGGTAATGGGTGAATCCAAAGGCCAGCTGGGGCCTTTTTGTGTAAGACTGGCCTTTTCTGTTTCTGCCATGTTTCTGCTTTTTCTGACTGATGTGAATTTCTCCGATAAGCTCCTCCAGCCTCCTTCAGTCCTGCCCGCAATAAGTGAATATAAAAGATGAATGCGATAAACAAATTACAGATATTGAATTGTTACTTTGTCAAAAATATAAATCCAAATTATTTCAAAACAATAAAAATCCAAAAAGGACAGTACAAATCTGCTCATTTTTTCTGTATCTGTCTCTTCCTGTTTGTGTGTGTGTGCGTGTGTGTGTTTGTGTGTGTTGTAGTTTGCATCCATACAGCTGACTCTCAGAGGAGACATCTTGTTGTCTTTCTACTGAGCTCAGATTCATTGTTATCGATCAGTCATGTACTGGATATATAGATCCACCAAGTTTATAGATAAGCCATTTATTTTGGGCGATCAAGGTCCACATGTATAGATTCACCATCTGAGCATATAGATCATTTGCAGACAGGTTTACTGCACATTATCTGCATCTACACTGAACTGCTGCTCTACAATTTTTATGAGAAATTCTGCATTAAATATACATTTCCCTCTTTATTTATCTGTCAGGTGATAATGAAAAAAAAGGCAGTGAACCACTTTTTGGCAGGCAACCACGATATTTTAATTTATTGTTAAGAAATCTGTTTGACAGGACAAAAGCGTGTTAAGTAGGTTTCAGCTTCTGTATGGAGGGTTTAAAGGACAAGGCTTTCTTTCTTATTTTGATAAAACAGCATGATATAACAATTCTCCCCAAATCTGTTTGTCATTTGTGCAAATAGGCCACTTCAAAAAGTACAAGCAATACAAAAAAAGGCATAATGCATTCATATAAACCAAGTGGTTTGAATAGATGGATTTACAAGTGTAAACCGCAATGCCTTTATCACAGAGGATTGCTATCTCACTATTGGGTTGCAGGACTTTAAATTGTCCTTAAATGCCTTTTAGTCACAACAGAATGAAAGTTATCTTAAAATAACATCCAGCATTGAGTTATCATCATATTCACCACATTCCACTTTAAACACTCACTAACATTTTCCTATCAACAATCCTCCCTCCTCCTCTCCTTTTTAATTTAACACACACAAAACATGTTACTGTGATACATCCATCCAGACGTCACTGGCCACCCGTCGTCATCGTCAGCATCTGTGGAGATGATAAAGTGACGCTGGGCTTCGTTTCAACAGAGGGAGGTAAAGGAGGCCTCCCTCTCAGATTAAAGAAAGCCTCGGTTTCCGCAGGGACAATAGGGAAGAATTACCATATGAATATGACCACGGCACCCCGGCCTCTTAAGACCATCAATCTCCCCACGCCGAGCGCCGCGACGCTAGATAACCCCCTGGATATCCCCTCTTAACCTCAATTTCTCAGGATGTATTAAGAGATGGTCGCCTCAGAGAGGAGGGGAGAGGAGAGGGAGTCAGGAAGGAGAAAGGGGATTGGGGTTGGACTAGCAGGCGCTGCCATTTTTCTCCGCACACCCTCCACCCCAACCTGAAACAAGTTATAACGCAATTAATCTTGTCCCAAAGGGAAAAATATGGCAGTTAAGTGAATTTTACATGAAGATCCTCCCTCTATCTACCCTCTTTTCTCCTGTATCGCAGCAGCTATCAGTATGGGCTCCATCAGGGGTTGTAGGATGAAGGGGGCGGGAGTGTAAACTACATGTATGCAGTAACGTGAGAACTTAATGGTGGCATTCAGGAGACGATGTTCTGATGTTATTATTACTTCTGGGTTAGTTACAATCGAGTGAAGATTCACTTTAAAGTAGCTATATTTTAATTTTTTGTGTCTCTTTTGTGCAGTAAAATTAGCTGTAAGTTAACACTAATGTTTTACTTTATTATGTTTTAAGGGCTGACATGACAGAATATTTGCACCTATATACTACTAACGCCAACACATCAGCAATAATTTTTGGTCATGTTTCTGGCCACTTAACATAGTATGTTAAAAACTCTTCTTTGTGTGGCTCTGTTTTGGTCTCTGGCAAAATACTTTCTTGGTCTGTAGATAAAAGAGCAGCATACAGTGGATTTTTTAGGGCTTTCCATTGAACTGACTGAATTGGACAAAAGAAGAGGAAGATGCAAAACGATGAGATGAAAAAGACTAAAAAGCACCTTAGAGCTCAGGGGCAAACATAGAGTCAGTGATGTTTATCCGAAGGTATGTTTCTTGTCACAAACTTTGTCAAACTTTTTTTCAACAACAATTTTAAATTTGTTCACAAAGCATCTTTAGCTTACTTAAAAACATCTGCTTTGATGAAAAGACAGAGCTTTTTGTACCAAAATAATAAGGAGGGATCTTGGGTCATCAACTACCAAATTGCCATGAAAGATTGGATTGTTCCTGGTTTGAAACTCTTGCTTCTTTTCTTACAAACAAATTAACCCATTAAAAATCCTGGCATTTTTTGGAGCTGTACTAGTACCCCAGTAAAATCTGTAATCAAGGATATATAAAGCTGCTACCAGCATCATTAGTGTGAAATCAAGGGCTGAATGTGTTTTTTATAACAAAAAATCTGCCAATCATATATTTTACATGTATTTGTAATTGAAATATTTTTTTAAAAACATATGCAGTGATGAATACTCGGCCGAATCAGAATTTGCATTCCATGCTCTGAAACTTCTGTACAAGCCCTCAAACTTTCATCCTGTGAGTGCACACAGTGTTGGATGTGTGAGTGGGTGGTCCAGGATGTGCAGTGACTCAACACATCCTGCCGCCCAGGTGACAGCTGCTTGACTTTTATTTGTTCATACTGCGCTGCCAGTGGTCATCCATTAACAGGTCAGACTGTAACAACACCTCAGTGACATGGTGTTCAAGTTTCCTGAACAATGGATGTGTGATATCAGCACCTTTTTTTAACTGAAGTGTTTAATTGTTATTATTTTGTCAGGTGTGGTGCTCAAAGGCCCTGGTACATTAAAAAATAGTCCAAAACATCCTTTTTCACAGTTCAGTTGAGGTGATTTCCAGATGTCTATTGGAACTATATGCGAGGTCCTATTGTATAATGTGTGAAGTACAGCATGTGTTGTGTATTTTGTATACAAATGACTTCTAAAAGGCTTAAATCTGATCAACTTTACATCACACCAAAACTCAACTACTGCAACAGTTTTCTTGATGGTTTGTTCTCCAAAATACTTCCAAAACTCCGGTATTTTCAGAGCTCTGCCGTTGGTCTACTCACTCACTAATACGCATAGTCCATATAATTCCTGTCTAAAAACACGGCTGCAGGCTTCCTGCCTCACAACAGTTCAATTCAAACTCCCTCCTCACTCTCAAACCAGGCATAGTCCTTCCTAACTGACCTCCTCCTCGACATCCTGCTTCTCTGACACAAACCTCCATGAAACCTCCACAACATTTTCATGCTGCAGCAGCAACTGATTTCAAACATAATTTTAACAGGAATAAGCAGCAAAAACAACAATGAAATATTTAAAAAGTCTTCAAAGTCTTTGAGAGTGTGACAGATAAAGTGTGCTGACAAAACTTCACATCAAGAAGCTGCAAAATGGATTTATTTTCACCATTGGCTGTTAATAATTTTTTTTCTAATTAAATATCAATAGCTCAAACATTTTTTTAAAAAAAATGTGTATCTTAAAATAAAATCTCACTGATTATCATGTCAAATAAACAAGCATTACAACTTTGGAGATTGCTTCAAAACCAATTTAAGCCTAAAGCAAGGAAAATATAACCCTTAAATGTGTTTTTGTCATAATGTCACTCACTCTAATAGCTTTACTTTTATGAAAAATTCTAGCTTTAAGTCTTCTTAACCTCACCACACTATAGGAAACAACAGAAATACAGCAAAGGGAAAAGGTCAGATAATTATTGAATATGATCGATTTCTCCTTTTGTCAAGCAGATGTTCCGGCAGCTAACATAATGTACATGTCAAAGCGAGACGGTGGGAGATCCATAGCCTGGAAGGCAGAGAGGAAGAGAGACACAGAGAGGAGACAAGACAGTGATGTAGATGCATCAACCTCTGTGAGAACGAGCGACAGAAAGCTGCAGATGGGAGAAAGGAGAGGGAACACAGGTGTAATAGATTTCTGGTGTCTATATTTCATGTTGAAAATTGGCTGGTACATCCAAGCGGTTTGATCTATGAGGGTCGTCGTCTTAAGAAAAAACCTTAGTAAATGTGTAATTTCTCCCTTGATGGAACACAGGCGAAAGGCTATTCTTCTTATTTCCCTCTCTGCCTTCCTCTTTCTCCCTCTCTTTTGAGTTGTTTCCATGCTCTCTCCCTCCCTCTCTCCATCCCTCCCCTCCTCTTCATGCTCCTTGATGTCTCCATTTCATTACCAGCCTCCCATCTATCAACCTTTCCTGTTTTTTTTAAGAAGTGACTTTCCTCACACACAGTTTTGGACAGGGGCACTGTGATTGTGGATGTATATAGTATCTGCCCCATGGTCACCACAACTGTGTATATGTGCATATATGTGTGTACACACGTGTGTATTCATGTGTGTATACCTGCACACTTGCCTACAGTTTTGCAGTTGTTGTTTTGTTTCTACTTTCTTTTGTTTTGCTGTATTGCATCCTATTTAAAATCATATAGCAGGCCTCCATATATATATTTTCTCTCTCTCTCTCACACACACACACACACACACAAGCTGTACATATATGAGCTGGCTCGCCTATTTCATGCCTGTGACCCTCTCTGATCTTTGCCGCTTTCTCTGCTCTGTTTCAGCCAAATGAGCAGTTTTGTCTCGTGCAAACTTGATGTGAACAGTGAATAGAGACAGAGCAGCAGCATTATCAGAGGTCTAGATGTAAAAGAGAAAAAAAAGGGTTGCAAATAAATGGGGTAGCGGGCTGAACAGGGCTGCACTACTGATGTGTAAAAGATAAAGAAGGTTTCAGCGCTGATCTACAAGCGTAACGGCAACTCAAGGGAGGGAGAGAGAAAAGTAAGGAAGGGAAAGGGGAGGGAATAAAGCAAGAGACAAGCACATGGAAAATAGAGTGCATCTTTTAGAAAAGGTTAAAGGGATAAGGAGCTGCAAACCAATCTATTAATTAAGTAATAGTTTCAGTAATACAGGCTCAAGATAAAAAGCTTTAGAAAACAAAAACAAACCAAAAAAAAGCTAACAGAATTATGTCATCTGCAAAAAGTAGGGATGTAATTCTGAGGTTTCTTGTACCAAGTCCCATAACAGACATACTCCTCAGGCAACTGCACCTACACAATGACAGTAAAGAGGCCAAGATAGATCAGCAATGTCCAAAGTCTTCAGCATCTAAGGATAAATGATGTTCACTCTTTGAGCCTCTGCACTGAGGAGCTTCTTCACTACCGCAGTGACCTTCACCAGAGATATGGACGGGTCTTTCCTCAAATCTCGATGCTCTGCCTCCTCCACAGAGGACGCAATGGCCAGGTTACGGAGCTCCTCAAAGTGCTCTTTAAAATCACCTGATAAGAAACCCTTTTCTGAGTCAGCAGTTCTTTTCTCCAGCCAAATACAGCCTGGGCCTGTTTGCCTTCAGAGTTGCTGTTTTTTTTTTACCAAAGCTTCCTTAACCAACTCTCTAGCCTCCCACTACATACCTGCTGCTTCAGGAGACCCCTTGGCCAACTAGGCCTAAGGGCCTCCTCCTTCAGCTTGACAGCTCCCTTCACTTATAGTGTGTAAGTTCTTAGGCTGCTGTCACTGATGGTACCAATGACCTTCTGACAACAATTTCCAGCTGTCACCTCTACAATGGAGACAAAACATGGTTTTGTGCCCCACCCTATCATTTGGGCTAACTGGTCCATCCAGGTAGAGTGGATGTTTTCACGCATGACTTTTGATTAAGTGACTGGAGATCAAGATTCATGCATTACTGAAAGTGAAAGTTAAACTGTATACAATGAGCTTAATATAACCAAACAATCTATAAATCATATACTAAGCCTAATACAGTATTGTTCCCCCCCTGAACCTAACCAAGTACTTTTGATGCCCAAACTGAACTAAACTACGACCTTTTCACAATCTAAACCATGTGATAAGAAGAAAGTAAGTCACATGTTTAGGAAGACTTTGTGGCAGAAAGACTTTGAATAGTTGAATTCCCAAGACGTTGAAGGTGACCCAGTGGAGAGTGTTGGTGTACAGAGGACATTGACAGAGAAGAGAAAAAGAGGATGACCAATCAAATGGCTGGTAACACAAGACTGGACTTAGTTGTTGGCAAGAGCATTGCAAAATAGGAGTCAAAGAGACAGAGGAGGATGTTGACAGAGAAGTGAAAAAGAGAGAGTGATTGAGCAAGCTGCTGAGACAGGAGTAATGGTGGAGACAGACTGGCTTATTATCACTGGCAACATCACAACAGAGGTAAAGATACAAAAGAGAACCTTGACTGGGAGACGAAAAAGAGTGACTGAGTGAGGCGACTTAATGTTGGACTGGCTTTCAGTTTTTGACTAGAGCTTTGCAAAATAGCAGTTTGCAAGACAGACAGAGCTGGACTTCTTTTCCTGTTGGACTAGTATGTGATATTAGCTGGCTTTATAAGTTATGTGTCTTGTATTGTGTTGTATTGTATTGTATTGTATTACTTTTACATGCTGCTGTTTCAAGATGTAGATTTTTCACAAAATAACATTGTTATGAAAAGTTTTGTTTGGAGACATTACAGTTGACAATATTGTTACAGACACATGGGATTTGTTTTTACAACAGAAGTATTGCAGTTTGGAATTGTGGGGGTGCCAAATCGCAGAAATGATCAATTTCTTCACAAAGCTGCTTTCAGACTAAAATCATATCACAACATTGGGCATATAATAGTCTCAGTAGGAGTGTTAATCTTATCCATAGTCATCACTATGGTTGTTTACTACCTCTTGGTTCTGGCGCAAAGCTTAACTTCGCTCGATATGGGTTAACAACAACTGAACAACAGTGTTACTCCCGTTGGTGGTGCTAATTGGCTGATTGTGATTGTGCACCGCTTGTGGGGCTCATAGAAATGACTGCATCTTCAGCTGAGAAACTGCTGTTTGGTCTCCTTGATGCTGTACAATTTAGTAAGAATTGGTAAAAAAACAAAATAGTGAACTCAGTGGAATGGGTTGATTGGAACAAGACAAGGCCCAGAAATGACCTCTCAGAAACCTTTATACGGCACAGTAGACAGAAGAAACCCTGATTGTTGAAATATAAATTAACAAATAGCACATTTAAACGAGCAATAAGGAACACAACAAATATGCCAATTAAGAACTAAATGCTTTGAGCAGTAAATGATAAATGAACAAAGGCCATCACAGATCACATTAAAATAAAGCTGCTGCTGCTGGTTGGTGGTGATCGTACTACTAATAATGTGAGATCAGTTGTCTCTATCAGCGGTGGGCTGGGCAGGCCTTTTAATCATGGTCTAAGGGGTGCCGAGCCTCTCTATCATCATTGAACTGTGTCCAGGGCTAATTGTGGCTATATTTCACTGTCCCAGTGGCCTGCACACCGCAACGATCTGCTGGCCTGCTATAGAGCCACACACACTCTCAAACACACTCATTCACAACCCATACATATAGCACTGAGGAGGTTGGGGACAAGAAACTAGATAAACACATGTTCAGTTCAACTGTGTAAGCTCAGATACACACCATCAGAGGCCAGCAGAAGGAGGATTATGGGAAATATTTGATGGCTAACAAATGGGAAAAATGGATTGTAGTTATGGTAGAATCAAACATTATCACTTCTTAGGTTTTTCCGATATCAAAGATGTTTTATCATTTACTGTAAATTGATTAACAAAGGTCTATCCGATTTATACGTCAGTTAATCTGTAAATTAAAGTACGGTGGATGACTCACATTAAAAGCTAACTAGAAAGTGAAATGATTACACCTTTAAAGCCACAAAAGGTTTTTAATGTAAAGTATCTTTGCAAGAAGTATGCCGTTAGTATGCAGTTTAACACCAAAAGAGAAAAAATAAGTGGAATTGATATATCATGTGCAAATGAATTTAAGTATGTAAATGGGTCAATTATGCTTAAAAATTCCCATATTCGTACAATGTGGGGGAATTGCTTGTTTGAATAAACAGAATCAGCAGAATGTTTGATGGCAACCAGACAAGGAGGAAGGGAGACACTGAACTAAAATGTGGTGAAATATATTCTTACTTCTGAACCTGGTAAGATTGGAAGTAAAGCTCTGTCTCTGATATGAAAAAAAAGGTTAATTTCATCAGTTAACTTGATGTCAATAAACACATCCTGCAGATGTTTCACAATAAAAGTCCTCCAGGGAAGTGAAGGAATTATGTCCCATAAAACCTGGTAAGTTTTTAATGTGGAACAGATTGGGGAACAGCAGAAACAGCAGGTTAATACAGCAAAGGGGAGCAAATGAACAGTAAACGCAAAGGTTTCTGACTTAAATATGATCAAATACAGGTTACACAGACCTCTAATAATAGCATGTCTCAATGTCTCAACAGTTCAAAGACTTGCAAGTTAAGTTAAAGTGACTAAATGTCACGTGAACTTAAGCGTTAATGGTTGATTGTATCTATGTGTTTGCCCTGTGATGAGCTGGTCACTATCCAGAATGTACCCCACAACCCACCATTCACCTAACTTCTGCTCCAGTCCCCTATGACCCCTCAGAGGATAAACGGTTACAGATAGGTGATGGGTGGATGGATAGAAATTAAGGTTCTCTTTTAATTTTGACTAAATAAAGACCTATTCAAGACTTTATCCAATCTGGCATCTCTTATTCAGACAGTTGATGCTTTATTGCTTCACAGCAGTTGCACTGAAACTCATATTCTCATCCACACACACACACTTGCACAGAGTCGTGTTTCCATCACTTAAGAGTGCATTACACTGACTTGCATTAATTTCCTGCAGACTTACCTTAACCCTAACCCAAGACTTCACTCGAAAATTTTAGCATTTATATTATGGCTTGAAGTCTGTCCCCAAAAGAAAGGTCCACAATGTGACTATGTCAACAGATCAACAGATTTAAGTCCCCACAATGTGAGCAATAGACATTTCACACTAACACACACACACACACACACAAAGAGAAATAACATTTTTCAAGCTCTGTCTAGTCTCTTTCCCTAATCACTCTCCATTTTCCTTTTCGTCTTACCCTCACCTCGGCACCAACGGGTCACCTCTGCAGCAGAAACTTTTAATTAAAGTTAGAGCCTCGACAACTGGACAACTGAGAGAGGGGGGTGAATGAGTGGATGTGTTGATGCTGCGCTTCTATGTCATATCTATGAGCCCGTTTTTTCCTTTCTCTCTCTCTCTCTCTCTCTCTCTCTCTCTCCCTTCTGCCATCTGTGGTGGAAGGAAAAAAGCAATTTCCATGAATTTGACTTAATGGACAGGGTTGTGTCCCTAATATGAAACACCGGATTGACATCAAGACATTAAGCTCTTCCCTTTGCGTCAAACCCCAGTCGATGGATAAATGTGTCCTGCAGTCGTTTACTCCGACACAAACTGGCTTTTTTAAAGGTTTAGTGTTTGCACACTTGTTTGTGGAATCTAAACCACATTAGTGGAAAGTTAATGTACATCCCTCTCTGGATGTGCACTCTCAGTCAGCATTGATTTCCCAGAGTCATTAAACAACAATTTGTCAAAACATGAATTGAGCAGTAAAGCAGTTGGGAGAGTCCAGTGAAAACACAGCCGGGGTGAAATGTACCCACAGCAGTGTTTATATCCCCAACAGCACCTACAGATCTCTCTATCACACAAGGCTGTCTGTGGTTTCCAAAGAAGTTGTGGTTACTGCACAGATGTGTATCATCGTCTGTTTGTGTATGTGTACATTCATGTGAACATACTGTGTGTGTGTGTGTGCATTTTTTGTGCCCCTGTGCTTCCCTAGCTGCTGCAGGTCTAATTTCAAACACCCTCTAACACATTAACACAAGGAAGAAGGATACACTTAACGGAGGCACCTGATGCCACAAACACAGAGCCAACATTAGCAGCCAAAGTAAAATATATCATCTAAAAAGCCACATAACAGTGTTAGTAAAGGAACTGTACTCAGCAGCTCTCAGTGTCAGGTGACATTAGCTTATTAGAGGGAGAGATGAGAGGAGGAGGAGGAGGGGGGGAGGAGGGGAAGTTAAAGGATCATTTCAGATCAGTGTTGAAGAGAACTGTGGAGTCATGAAAATCTATGTTCAAAAGTACAATCGACTTCCATAAAAATGACTCAAATAAAGTAAAAATTTCCAATTGAGAAATCTATGCACAAAAGTAAGCAGTTAATGTATTACTCCAAGTTACTTATTCATTTAAAAGCCTAAAACACAACCTAAGCTACAAGTTAAGCTAACCTCAAAGATAAACGTTGCACATGATAAACTGACATAGCTATGAAGTGGACATAGCTATGACAGATGTGGACAGAGATGGCTGCTGGTAGCTGCGTCTTGGTCTGAGTTTTGCTCAGTCATCACTGAATTATGGTCAAAAGACAGCATGCTAAAATATGTTATTCATCATAAAGCAAAGAATCTAATAGTGTTTAACTTTTACCCAATTGTGGCATGAAATAAAAAGCTAAGAGATCCCCATAGTCATCACAATGCAACCAGCAAAAGTCATGGCAGTTAGTTCAATGGCTGTTGGGCCAGAGGAGGAAATGCAGTAAGCTTAGCTTTGTCCATAAATATTTGTTGAAAATTTCCTGGTAACTCGTCCAATTGCAGTTGAAACATTCAAGTGCCATGCCACAATTACTTCTGGAGTATTGCAGACAATGCCTTTACGCTGCACTAGCTGTTTGGAGTTATTTCAAAACAAAACAATTCTTCCATATTCTTTATGAACCCTTCAGCACAGGTCATTGATTTCTTTTGTATTTTAAATAAAAAAATGAACGAAGTTAATGAAGTTAATGACTTTGGTGTTTTCTGTGGTGTACTGTTTCTTTTTACAAATCATTTCATCATCTTTTGAACCATAAAATTCAAATGTTTCATTTTAATAAAAGACCATTTTTCCTGAAAGACGACTTCATCGTTCGATACTGAACTTAACAACAATGGAACTGGCAGAATCTGTTGGATCTTTAAGAAAAATTCTCAGATTAGAAACAAGTCCCGTACATATGTGGTGTTACACATGACAGTCAGTGTGAGTCGGTCCTTCAGTCCCTCGCAGAGTATTCAGTGGAGAGATGGATGGAGGCAATCCTTCCTTCCCATCAACCACCTCATTAGTCCCTCTCAGCCATAAAGCCGTCCCATCAGGCCACGCTGTCATAACTCACTTTACAGCATTGATTTTAATCACGGCAAATGTAAACATACGTATTATCAATATCAATGCACAAAATAACGCTGTAATATGCAATTACTGAGTGGCATTGATTTTTCTTCCTTCTCCCCCTTTTGCCTCGTTTTGTCCTCCCTCCCTCTTCCCCCCACTTCGATGTAATCATGGGATTGTCCTACTTTGAACTGATTTAATAAGGTTGTTATATATAAATATATATAGCAGGCAGGCGGGCCCTGGCTGAATATTACAGAGGTGATTTTCATAAATTTCAATGCAGGGATGAGCGCGTATGAGTGTTTAGCCTGGAGGGAGGTGAAACCAGGACAAAGCAGGAGGACTTTATTGTGGCGAACAGGGGCACGACAATCACTGCGTACAATTTCCTTCTTTTCAATGCAGTTTCACCTTTTGAGAATTTTGTAGTAAGCTTCAGTAGTGGAAAAAGTTAATATAAGGGAGATCACTCAGTGATATGAAGACTATGTTAGGTTACTTTATTTTCTACTGATCTACTGGCTTCAAGGTTAAAACACCCACCATGAACCATGAAGTCCTACTTTGAATCTGCCCTTTGCTGTATTAATTTCTCTTCTTTTTTGATCTCTCCTTTTTTGCAATCTAATAAAGTATCAAAATATATTAAACATTAGATTTATAATAAATATAACATAATTATACAAAAGACAAGCCTGCAATGAACGATTTTTTTTGGCCACTCGTGAAAAGCGGTAAAAACATATAGGGCCCTATCGTACACCCGGCGCAAAGGCAATGCGCCGGTGACGCAGATGTCATTCCTATCTTACACCCTGCGCAAACGTCAGTTTTGCCACTAGTGTAAGATAGTAAATCCACTTGCACCTGTTCTGTGCGCCCAGGGGCGGAGGTCTGAGAATGAAGGCGGAATGGAGGCGTGTCCTGGCGGGTTTCCTATCTTAGCATTGAGGTCATATGCGCCAGGAGTTTAGACCAGCCAAAACCTGGTCTAAATGGAGGCGCAAA
>JAQNCA010000004.1:4099525-4115190 GCA_029783725.1 Acanthurus tractus
GGAATGAAAGCGGATTCTCCCATTGGTTCATTCATTTTTGGACGGAGAAACTCCTATGAATTGATGAGATGATTCTATCCAGCTGATTGGACTGCCGGCTTTGCGCCAGCAGCGCATTGGGCGGGACAGGGCTGATTTCCTCTGCTGCTCCTGGATCAAGGTGGCAAAGGTTGACCTGGAAACTCCCCTGAATTAATTTTTAACTTACCACGCCCAATGCGCCGCTGGTGAGCGGCGCACAGTGTAAGATAGGGCCCATAATGTTCTTAAAATATGTAGCCATGCAAACATTTTTTTTTTGTCACAACAATTTTGAGACTGTAGACTTAAATTGCAGTGATGTAAATTGTTAACAAAAAGAACTAAACTTTCCACTGACTGTCCAAAGCAAAGATGAAATTGCAAACAAAGAGATTCTCATTATGTACCCACCCTAAACAAACAAAATGTGACTCAAAGAAACACAGTTTTTAATCACGATATAATATTAAATGAACTTTATTTTCAGTCTCACCAAAATCACATTTCAAAGAAACTGTTTTCTACAGATATCTTTCTAGAGCATTTGGTAGTGCACCTAAATTTACACTGTGTTTACTGGATTCTTTGACTTTTGCTAAAAATCTACTCCACATCAAGCACTTCACTGTACTTATCAGTATTGTATCAGAAAACATGTCTGTAATTTAGGTTTTTAGC
Source organism: Acanthurus tractus (assembly GCA_029783725.1). Classification (NCBI taxonomy): domain Eukaryota; kingdom Metazoa; phylum Chordata; class Actinopteri; order Acanthuriformes; family Acanthuridae; genus Acanthurus; species Acanthurus tractus. The sequence goes on from JAQNCA010000004.1 coordinate 4,100,225, forward strand.
AAACATCAGCTAACCAGATTTCCTCCATTTTACTTTACTTTAGTGCTGATAATGTAATAATAATGCTCTTAGTTATGAACTAGTGCATTGGATCCTTCTCCTTCTTCTTCCTGTTCCTGTTTGTTTAATTTTCATCTCTACAGAGACATGGGATTTTGAATATTGACCAAATTTTCCCAAGTTACAAAAATGAATAAAACCTGAAATCCTTCTGGGGTTCTTTCACATTACAGTTTAAGTTCTCACACTGAGATTATCAATAAGAAAAATGTTGGTGTATAACTGATGCAAAATATTCTTTATGTGACTTGTTTGCTGTTTTTCAGGCGTTTTAAACTCTTTCAAAATAAAGTTCTTGCAATGACACTTAAAACGCTTTAAGACTTTTAACTGTTGACATCAACCTTCACAGACGAAGCAGTCTAAATCGTACTGTTTCATTATTTGATCTCACAAATCATGGATGCTTTGTTTTCTTTATAATATGATGCTTTTTTGTTTGTAGGTTCTTGCATTTATCTAGTGGCACTTCAGAGAAACAACAAAGGAAGCAAAAAGCTCTTTGTATACCACACACACACACACACACACACATGAAATACAACATAGTGAATCCACCTCACACACAGTTTTAGGTGACACATACTAGACTCTCACTGGATCAATCTGTCACCATTTGTCACTGACCATTCTCCACTCTACTGTGTGTGTGTGTGTGAATCTCTGCTGAGTGTGTATGGGTGTGTTCTTGTCTTCCACACTGTAAAATAGCCTTTGACAGGTGTATTGAGGATACGCTCCGCCATTCTACACGACTGCTTCCAGTAAAAGCCTGATTGTTACCTGTCTGTACATGAAACAGCTCAGAAAAGATGGAGAGACAAAAGAGTGTGATGGCAGAATAGATGGGAAAGCTCTGCAGCGAAGACATGAAGGTGAGAATAAAATTTGAGTAAAATCACATAAAAAAAACAAAAACAAACAAGAACACCAAAATGATGGCTGCAATCATACTGAAATAAGGAGATAAGAAAAACTGAGATGGTCAAGTAAGATACTGATTTTACAAAGAGGAAGAGGATTTTGAATTATTTTGCGTGAAAAAAATACAGTCCTGCATAGGTGGTAGGTGTTAAAGGAATGAAAAAGCTAGCTGAATAAATGATTAACTACAACACAGATTCAGTTTTTATATGGCCGATACATCTCTGCCTCGCTCACAGCGCAACCCCGCACTTATGGAATGTGCCTAATCCATAACCCTAACACTGGCGTGGCAGCATGCACTTATATATCAAGGCATTTGCTTTGTATGATAATGCTCCTGCAGCTCGCATTTCACCAGGTGTACTGATCCCATACATGTAAACAGGACTTTATAAAGTAACAAGCTGCGGAAAATACTCAAATGATTTCTTTATTGGCATCCTTATCTTCTCATCATAAATCACAACCTTGTTAATTTTTAATTTGTACATATGGCTTGTGTATTAAAAAACGCAAACAGTAATTATTCATGCAGTGATAAATGACATGACAAATCTTTTTCTCCTTTCCTCTCTTCTCTTCTCTTCTCTTCTCTTCTCTTCTCTTCTCTTCTCTTCTCTTCTCTTCTCTTCTCTTCTCTTCTCAGCTGTTATATCAAAATTTATATTCACCATGCTTTGTTCTCCAGTTTCATTCAGAACAGTTCTAATGAGGACAAACTGCTCCCTGGTTGAGCTACAATGGCTCCACCGACTCCGAATAGAACTAAAATGGCTGAATGGAAATGAGAGGGGCAGAGGAGGTCAGCCCTCAGCATCAATTCTCATATTACCACACACACACACACACACACACGCATAAACACGCCACGCACACACACATACATATATACCACCACACACGCACAAATGACTATTGCACATTGAGGTGTCATAGACGCATAACAGTGACAGCAGCCATCTCTCTAACCATCCCTCTCCTCTAATATCATCATTTGAATCTCTCTCTCTCTATCTCTCATCTCCTAATATTATCATCTGAATAGCCAGCAGGTGATGGGATGTTGGACCAGGGATCAAATTGAGAAAATGTATTAGGAAGAGTGAAATAACTGACCAGTAACCCTATTAGAATATCCCTGGCAAAGGCAGGAACTATTTATTTGTTATTTTATTTATTTTGCTGTTGCATGAGATTGATAGGACAGACAGAGAGCAAAGAGGTATTTCAAATTTATATGTGTAGCCATATGTCATAGTCAAGTTGCCAATTACCACTAGGGACCAATCAAGACAAAACCAATTGAGATAAATGTAAATAGTGTTGGTAGCCTGTGTTTTAAGGCAGTAGATGTAATCATGTCTTTCAGACTTTCTCATGAACCTAATTTTTTCCTTGTCTTTCCTGAATAAGAAGCCATATATTGCAATTACATCATCAGGGATGTTGGTGAAGGGAGAGATTTTTACGACTTGCAAACTTTCATGTCCCTGGACATTACTGGCTCACAGTAGTAAAAAGACTGCAGAGTTACCTATGGGAAGATTAAAAAATATTACTCTATAGCTATTAAATTTAAGGTCAATACTTTTAATGACAAACTTTAGCTGACTAACTTAAGCCATGTTCCTTCAGTTTGCAGTTCAAGTAATGGCATTTGCATTTTTTTTATGTAGTAAAATTTCATTTTCAAAAAATGCAAATGTAGTTCACATTCAAAAACAAAAAATATCGTAACAAGTATAAATGATACCATAGTAAACATAATTAAGTTTAAGACTATACATGTGATCAAATACAGAAATTGAATCAAGGAAACATACATCCAACATACTTCAAATAGAGCACAGTTTAATAAAAACAAAGACTGTTACAATCCGTTATTGGATTAGTGTAGTTCATTCTTAAATTGAGTGTCAAGTTCTCCTGGTTTTAGTATATCCTTGTTTCCTGTTTTACTTTGTTAAACCCTGTGATATGTTGTCTACCCATATCCTGTCGAGTTTCCCTCCTTTTGTAATTACCTGCTCTGTCCTTATGTGTTTCACCTGTGTTGATTGCCCAACCTGTGTCTCATTATCCTAGTGTGTATATAGTCTCAGTGTTTCCCCTTTTCTCTTTGTCAGCTCATCTGTTGTTGCTCCCCTGTGCTTTTGTCATCCCCATGGTCCGGTCATTGTTCCTGTTCTCCCTGCATCTTCTTGGTTGGTAGCGTTTGGTGTTTTGTTATGTAGTTAAACTTTGCACTGTTGGGTTCTGGAATTATCAGCTTGTTTTTCTTTTGCAATAAAGTTTGCTTTTTGTTCACTCACTCACTCAGTCTGTTTGCTTCCCGTCCATGCGTACGTCACACGCGCACGCGCCAGCGCTCAAAGCAGCTCTATGGAGGGAAACTTGACCGAAGTCCGCGCGGAGGTCTTCTCTTCACCATTTGAAATGGAAGGAGAGACAACTGACGAGGAGATGGAGCAGATACATGCAAGTCACCAGCGCGAAAAAAATGATATATTAGATATAATCCTGACGGGGCGACACTGTCAGAGTTTGAATTGCTATTGAACCAGTAATAGTGGCCGAGCCCTCCGCCCAAACATTTGGTCCAGTGTCCCTTTCTTTCACTTATCAAAGGTGGCAACCCTAAGCTAGCGGCGATGAGGATGGCTATGCTAACGACCAGCTGGTGACGGAAAATTCAGAGGACAGACACCTGTGCGCCGATCAGGCGCCGATGACCGGGAACTTAACGAAAATTGAGTGGTCTGTTATTAAGGACCGCAAGTCCAATGGGGATTTATTTAATGTGGTTCTTCAAAACTTTTGCTACTCTACAGACCAGTGGAATTCTAAAGTAATCTAAAGTAACGTTATGGCAAACATAATCCCCCTCTCTTTCTGTTTACATTGCTAACGTATTAATATTAACGTTGAAATAACATTAGTTTATGTTTGCCATTGTGTTTGACACTTAACACCATTGGAAAACTATACATTTTCACATATATGACCTGTCAAGTCACCTATTGGGTCAATGTATAATTTGTGGTTGGAAGTACTGTAACGTGGCCTGGTGCGCAGTTTCTTGCATGGTGTGCTGGTTAAAGTAACTAATCAGCATTAACGTTACATGGTACGTTACAGTCTGTTAAAGAACCTACAAAATGGAAGTTACTTGTTAAAAACATCCATTTCTACATAGTACTGAATCATTTTAGTATTCAAAGTTATTCAAAGGTCCTTAACAGGTGGCTGATGACTCACTACATTGTAGCATTAAAATTAAAATATATTATAAATACTACTGCTAAAAACCACACGCATTGCTAGCATTGGTGGGTATCCTGCTGTTCTTAAGTTAGTAAGCCCTCACCCTCATTTTTTTTGTCTCTGTATTCCTGGTTGCTTGAATTTGCACACCAGCTAGGTCACCTCTTCAAGTTTCCAAGGGAGGATGAGTTGAAGAAGAGGAAGTTTGACTTTGTCCATAGACACATTATTGGAATGCTGAGCGTCACCACCAACACTCTCTTCTGTGATCACCTGACACCTGGGAACTATACAAACTTTCAGCAGAGACAGTTGGGGTTCATGGACAAACTGCTGCTGCTGGCGCAGGGGGCTGTACCAAGCATCTCCCCACTGGAACTTAAACCTCTTGTCCTGCTGATGTCTGGAGCCAATGTCGACAGCGTTACCAGCTCAACAGTCAATGTAAGTGTCCTCTTTTGTTTGCGTTATAATCTGGGAGCAAATTGTCTCGAGGAGGGGGATCTCCCCCTCTCTGCTTTTGACACCCTCCACTGTTGTTTTTCAGTTTTTATCCATGGTGGGAATAAGTCTTATCCTCACTTCTGGTCAGACAACATTAAATGCATCTCATATTCCTACCAGTGGATGGTACATGTTGATAAATAATACAGGTTATTTGTAAAAAGAAAACATTATGGATCTGAATTGCAAGTGGATCAAATGACACAAAATCAAGTTCTTTAATTTTTCCTTGACTGTCATTACCTGTCATTAAATAAGAACAACCAGCTCACTGTTAAAGTTTTCTTACAGCTATGTAAAGTGATAACCAATATGAATTAGGAACAGATCATTTTGCAACTTAAGTGTCATCATCCAAGTATCCAAATGAATCAACCGTCCAATTTGACTTGCAACGATGAAGCTAACACCATGTTTTTAGCCAAAACATCCACTGCAGCCTTCCGGGAGCTTTATGTTGGCGTGGATGTAGTTCAAAACTCTTGGGAGACACAAGATCAGCGAGAACCTGACACAGGTGCAGCTGTGTGTCTCGTGCATTGTGTGTCGAGACACGCAATTTTCTCCCAAAGAGTGTTAATGTCGCCATTTCAAGTCAAATTGGACAGTTGATTCTTTTGGACCCTTGGATGACACAACACGAGCAGTGTGGTGGCATTTTATGCAGAAACGGCTAAAAAATTGAATGATAACGACAAGATTACAAAACATGCAAAGTGTCAGTCGCATTTCAAGATCCGATCATCACTTATGTGTATGTCATACATGAGAAACAATAAAAACAAACACAATGGTCAGTTATCATTGTAACATTTAACTTAGCTTTAATGATTCATGACATCAACACATGCACTTAGTAGAGTAACATTCAAAGAAAACACTCCTTAAAATTTCTGGTAGCTGTCAAATAGCAGTCATAGACTGCATTGTGGTGGCACATTGAATTTTCTCTAGTCTATTTAATTACTGTAGTAAGAATTAAAAAGGAGACAAAGCATTCTCTCTTTTTTGGAGCAGCTAAAAAGTTTACAATAGTTGCTTAAACTTAATTAGTGGTACTGGGTACATGCTCACCTCAGGCTAAGTATCAGAGTTGTGGCAGGATTCGTAGGTGTGGTTGACCCTTGCTGATGCTAGGTTGGCGCTGACCGCCGATGTATTCTGCAGAACGGTTCAATCGGCTCACTGTGGCTTTAAAGATATGCAAATCACTCGACGTTGTATAATCTTTTTTTCCCACTGTCATTGCCCTGAGCTCCTCTTCCAATCATACCCTTTTTTCCAATTTTCCAATTAACTTTCTTCCCTGGTTGCAACCAGCTGCAATTCAAACTAACTACACTCACAACAGGAAGTGGGCATATCCTACATGCAAGCCGGAAACGACAGACTCTGACCGGCTGTTTTGTCAAGCTTATTTCTCTGTGTGTTTCTGTGTGATATCCAGTAAATATGTCCAAAGCTTATTGTGTCCTATCTAAATTTCATTGCAATCAGTACATTTGTCATTCTGTTATGTTATCTACCAGGTCAGGATTTTACATTTATGAGTATTGGCATATCTTACCTTAGACTTCTATTTGGGAGCAGTTTTTGCACTTCCTGTTATGATTAATGTAACTGATTCTCTTGGTAAATTGTCAGTGTTGAACTTGTATTGAAAACTCATATTCTTTTGTGAAAGTTAGTAAGTGTTGTGACAGCTGCCCAGGGCTGCATAGTTTTTATGTTCAGTGCTTGGCCGCTCTGGGCAAGCGTTCAAGGCTGCTTTTGCAGTGTTACATGTCCTGTTCCTCTCCTTGATTACACTGTACTGTCCAAAAACAAAGCTTTTGGTCCTCTTTGTTCTGCTATTCAGACGTGTTTTCTGTCAAGGTGGTGATGTTTGACCCACAAAAGCATGAGCTTGTGGAAAATAGTAGACTGTGGCCATAGTTCCTCTTCTCACTCTTGTTTGTGGCATCTGTCAGTGAGATTACATGTGAAAAACAATGTAGTAAGGATTCATTCATATAAAAACAGTCCAGATAGTATTTGTAAACCAGAGACACAATTATATTTCCCTGCTGCTATCTACCTTACTTCAGGCATAGAAACCCTTTCTTTAGCTCACTGTCTCTGTTTCTGCCTATTTATATTGGTCACTCTTTCCGCTCTCATCTCTTGTTTCCTGTGAGGAGTGCTAGTGAGCGGCAGAGGAATCATAGGGCCATCAAAGGTTGCCAGCTGTAGGAAATGTCTTCATTTGCACTGTTCTAGCCTGACACCTGAGCTCCATGCTTCTGTGTGTATGACTGTGTCTGTGCCCGCTTGCATGTATGCGCGTGTTGTGGAGTGTGTGTGTGTATGAGTGTGAGTTTGTGTGTATGTGTGTGACTGATAGTCAGCCATCCCAGGTCCCCAGCAGGGCCGTCTTTAAATTGTCTCTGTGTGTTTTATAGCTCTGCGTGTGTGTGTGTGTGAGAGAGAGAGAGAGTATGTGGCTGTGGGTCTGTGCCCCATCCATCAGTGTTAAGATGGCACATTACTGTTAATGAATGATATTTGTGTTCAGCGTGTATGTCAGGAGGGAGGAAGGGGGAAGCAAAACAAGCCCTCCCCAATCACCTCATCTCCAGCCTCCTCATTTCCTTTTTCTGCCTCTTGCCTGTTTTGCATTTTAGGGATTTATTCAGCTGAGTCTTGGGCTAACTTATTTGAGTTGCTGCACATAAACAGCAATTTTGTGTTTTTTTCCCTACCAGAGTTACACAATTACATTGCTGCTCATGTACTGAGTTGATTTTTATGACCGCGGGAACCTTAATACCTTTAAAGGACAATACTGTAGCACTAAAACTTCACAGTCACTGTGTGGTGATGCAGTTTTATGTAGGGATTGTGATTTAAGATACACCAAGATGCATCTAAAATGGTTTGTATTATTGCATATGGCCTTCTGAATCAGAATCAAATCTTCCCCGACAATTCCCACCCTTATTACAGAATGTTGCTAAAACTCCAGCTGTTTGGCGCAATTGTTGCAATTTTTAGAGCAAGGAAGATGAAACAGGAGCCTCTGTCTGAGACACACCGAGTTTCTGAAAAATGTGCTGGGGTGCCATAACACGATCTGTCAGTATCTTTCTTGGCAGCTACCATGGCTTCTGCTCAATGGTAAAACAATTTGTTTTGGGACGAGTACATTTCTGACCCCTGTGGCAATTAATAATAATCACTAATGTTGAACTCTGACAAAAGCATTGACATTTAAAAAAAAAAAAATGTAATTAGTCCTGCTCAGTAGATTCCTGGTTACAACCTTTCCAAAAGAATTGTATCAATCATATAAGTTGTTCTTCTTGTCGTCATAGTTTTAAACTTAAACTCCTCAAATCTCATCCTCTCACTTAATCACCCTATGGCTTCTGTTTTCTAGCCCCTTATTTTAATCTGCCCTTTCCTCCTCCTGAGCTTCATCTCTTTGGCTCTTTTCTTCTCCACCTGTGTCTCTCCTCTAGCCTAAACTTTTTTTCTCCTACCCCTTCACCACCTCCACCTCTCATTTTCCTCACAGCTTCATCCCAGCTTCATCATGCTGCAGAGCTTAATGAGGTGTGAAATTTTCAGAATGGAATGAGAATTGTGCTGGGAGACATTGTGTTTTAATCACACAATCATATAATCTGAGTTTAGGTGACTGATAACAGTAAATCTTGGATTAAATGTTGTTTTAGACACTGCAAGTGGTCTGTGTGTAAAGATAAAATAATTATAATACGATAGATATCGCTGATCCTCATAAGTGAATTGTCATGTTCTCCAACGGGAGCTCAGAAGTCAGAGGTCAGCATAAACTACAGAGCAGCAGGGATTCAGTGTCTTGTTCAAGGGCCTTGCTGAAATGAGAACCATGTTGTTGCTTTATACTTAGGTAATTTACTTCCATATGTCGTCACTCAACTTGAAAATAAATGTATATGATAAAATTATAACACAAAAAGGCAACAGGTTGCCTATTAAATGTTCAGTTAAATCTTATCTAATGTTTTAATTTTTTATCATAAAATATTGTACGTTAAGTTTAGGTGATATAAAAACATTGGAGAGGAAAATCTATATGTTGCAGTGTTGTCAGTCATTTTTTTAAGAGAAGAATTACATTATTCTCATTTGGAACTTTGACTAGAGTGTCTTGAAATATTAAGCAGTGAGAAAAGGGGACATTAATGTCCTTAAGAAACTGTATTTCTAGAGGCACAATATGGCATAAAGTGGTAAATATTTTTGCCACGTCACAGGACATGATCAAACTTTTCTGCACGTGGGAGACAATGTCACCTAACCCTTGATTTTCTTTATCAGTTGGCGTGAAACAAGATAAAAGTGAAGATACAAGGTGTCAGGACAGCAGTTGCAGTCTTACTGTGTGGAGAAGCTCATAATCCACTGCTCACAAATTGTTATGAGGTTCAGTGCTGATGCATGCAGAAACACCGTGACTTTATGAGAGAAGCAAGTGAGTGAGTCGTCTCAAACCAGGTGTCAGTAATATGCAGAACAAGCAGTGCAAAGCGTCTGTGGTCCAACCCGCTTCCAAAAAATGGAAAGTGTTTAAATTATTCAAATTTTTTTACATACTGCATATGTTCAGTCCTTAGAAGAAAAAAAAATCTGATATTACTTACTTTCCTTTACATTTTACAACATGCCTGCTTGGGCAGTAGGATAAATGGATGGATGGATGGATGAATATGCTTTCCCAGTGTCAGCAATTGTGAGAGTGCTGTCTCACACAGGCCCCCAGCAGATGTCACTCACTCATTAGTGAATGATGTGTAAAACCAGTCAGCAGGCAATGACATGAAGAGTGAGAACATGTAATGAACAGATTACCTCTAAACTTAGTGTTAATATTAAAACTACCTCTCCTACATTAAATTACACTCCCATTTTATTTTTCACGCAGAATAAAAGTAACTGAATGTTAGTGCCCCAGAAAAAGTAAGAGTACTCTTCCCTTCTTGCTGTAATCTATAAAACCTGCTGAAAATAAATCTGCTGAAAAAATGTTGAACTGTATTTCTACTTTATTGGCTAACATGCCCCAGAGAAAGACAGGAAAACAACTGACATGGAAGGAAATCGCAGGCGTTTGATGCCGTCAACTAAATTTTAGACCAGCGTCATCGTCTGGAATGAACACATAGGATATCTCTGTGATGTACGGCACAACCTCTGGTTAACCCCCGATGTTCATGTCCTGCTCTGTCTGCCCTTGTTTACAGGTTTTACCTTGACCAGCGTCAAAACACTGTATGAATGCGTCAAACAGGAAGCTGAGATTGGCTCACCGTCATGCTATTTCCTATGACTGCAGTGAGCTGTTAACAAGCTGAATAATGCTGTCGGAGATGGCTGGGAACTCAGTGCAAGTGGTGGGTGGGGAAAGGGAGGAATTTAGGAAAAGGATGGTCCAGGACAAGAAAAAAAGAGAGCAAAACGTAGGGGAACAGGAGAGGATAAGGAAGTAGTAAAGAATTTTAAGTTTAGAGAATGGGTGATGGTTCATGTAAAGGGGCGGGAGTGGTGATAGTGGGGGTTGGGGGGGGGGATTTACAGGTGTCGTAAACATCCTGTAGAGCTGTGTGTTTGTCTTTGTCAGCATCAGCTACTGGACGGAAGAGCAACAACAAGAGAACAATGTTGATTCACTGTTTGGGATGTCCCTTTTTACTAAAAGCGTGCGTGTGTGAGTGCGTGTGTGCATGGGTGCACAGTTGTGTGTTTCATGTGTTTATACATTGTGTATTATGTGTAAGTGCAATGTATTTTTAACCCAGCAATACTTGCAGCCAAAGCTAAGTATGCTTGGCTTAGACTAATACAGGTAGAATTTTGCTGTCAGGATTCTTACCAAGTTTGTTCAGTCAGAAACTTGGCCGGCGTGTGTTGACACTTAGCAGATAAAACTATTGTCTGTGTTGTTTTTAACATTTTAAACATTTGCCCACTAATCCAGATGTTGTTGCTAAAACATAATTTTTTTGTAAATGTTTTTTAAAACTGGTACTTTGTCTTCAGAGTAATAACTGTAATCTGGTAGGAAAATGGTAAAATACATAAAATTGGTTGTTGTGCCTCAAAATTGGTTGTTGTGCCTCAAAATTTTTGATTTCCATTCCAATCGAGCTGCAGATCATCTCAGGTTCACCTCACACTGACAAAGTTTGATTCACCTTGTGTTTCCTCTGCAGCAGACGGCACTTGTTGCCCTTGTTCAATCAAGCCACAGTCTTGTTTATTAATTTTTCCCTTTATATTTGTTCTTGTGCTTTTTCCTAAGAATAGTAATACATGACAAAATGTCCTCATATACAGTGATAATGGCCCAGATAGTGGCCAGTCTGCTACTGGACTGCAGCTAATTATTTTTTTAACTTACAATAACAAGCTAATTTCTTTTCTCTTTAAATATTATTTTGTCTTCAAAATGTCATAATATACTGAAAAATTCCCATTTGAATTATTCAATATCCCAAGGAAATATAAAATGCTAGTTGTGGTTTTGTGATGATTTTCTTTGGTTGTTTATTTTTTATATGAAATGTCCTTTTGGACTGTATGGATCTTTGTCTGTCATTACTTAAAAAAACAAGTGTGTGTGTGTGTAAAGTGCACTATGTGTGTTTTGTGATATAAAAAGGGAAAGGTCACAGGTGAATTGTGGGATTTCACATTCAATTGAGAGAGCTGACATAAATCAGTTGTGCTTCTTTGGGTCTGAGTCCACGTGGCTCAGTTGACAGGAAGGAGCAGAGTAAGAAACAGGAAACAGGAAGTTATTAGCCAGGATGATCTGAACACACTGGGCCGTGGAGTACATCAAGCAAACAACAAGAGACACACACATTGCACCTGGCACTTTGTGTGTGTGTCTATGTATGTGTTTGGTTGCACAAAAAGGAAGAGGAAGGCATTAGAGACAGACAGAGGTCTGAGATCAGACTGTACTTACCAAAGAATCACAACACCGACAAATGTGTGTGTATGTGTATGCGTTTGTGTGTGCATGTGTGTGCGCGCTCATGTGTTGGTGTGTTTCTGTGTGTGTCTGTGTGCTTGCATTTATGCGTGTGGGGAACCGTGCTGAACTTGTACATCAGTGTTCCGACACCTGCAGCATCATAGTCAGTCATCACAACACAGAACTTCCCGAAAACATCACGACACTAAGGTAAACTTCCAATATAAAGGAAATGCAGGAAGCACCTGAATAAATGACAGAATGGAAGTATGTTAACAGTGTGATGGTGTATTTTCTTGCCTTGGTAGACAAAACTCTCTTAGAAGAAACACAAACCAAACAGGCAGAGAGAAAAACAATATTTCGCAGTGTTTTCTCTGATGATCATGTCGTATTTGCATGATGTAAACATCCTCTTTTTATTTAGTGTCACAAAAAAGAAATTTCTCTCAATTTATGATCCTATTATATGTGAACCAGTGTTTCTGATTATTGGTTTACTAATAGCAAAATTGTTGTTTATTGTTGAAATTTATAAAGACTATACTATAATACTTCAAATTGTAAAAAGTTATAAATAAAATAAATAAACTTAAATAAACCTGTAAACTGAAAATACTTACCAAAATCTTGACATCTGCATTTAGAGAAACCAACCATCAGAGGTAAAGTTGGACTACAACAAATGACTATTTATATTTATTTATTATTACCCTGCTATTTTGTCATGCAACTATCTAAAGCCCTGATATTTATTTAATGATAAATATATATATATAAAAACAGGAAAACACTAGCTTTTTATATTATTTAACTACACTGAGGTAATCCATTAATTGACAAATCCGGTCTACCTATATCTTGCTGTTATTCTCCTCTGGCTCTCTGACATTCTAGGTGGCAGCAAGGTAACTTTGTTCTTTTGTTAAATGCTTTCTGACACAGAAGAAGTGAAACCTTAAACAAAACACAAAATCTGAGACTGACTGACGTAAAGTAGTGACCACATTAGGTGTGGAGCGCAGGCTATACTGTTGATCTAAAGTAAATTAAATTGACATCATACTGTGGCCTAAAGTATGGAGTGTTAAGCACAAAAAATTCTGTGTGACGTGTTTTGTCTTTGGTTCTGAATGAGGACTGGCTGGTTGATTCAGCTGTTTCAGTCTCAGTGTCTGATGTCTGAGTATTACTTACGGTATTGTTGCACTATCCATGTTTCCCTAAATAGAGCTATAGTGCATGCATGCATACACACACACACACACACACACACACACTAAAACACACACCAAGGGCTCCTGAAGGTTCCCACTTTCCTTAAATAAAACTCTATCAGGCAGGTGTTTCCCTTGACAGAGAGATGGGGAAGCGGGGTCAGATTCAACTGCAGCAGGGCCAGCTGCCAGTAGGCACCTGTGTTCTCCGCTTGGTGTGTTGTTTATCTGCATGTAAGCTGGCTTCCTGTGGACACGTGTCTCTTTGACTGGAAAGCCTGAACAAAAGAAACCTAAAGGGACCCTGGTTTCGTAGCCCAAAAAATAGCTTGTTTGCTGCAGGTGAAAGCTGGCCAAATGTGTGAAACTCTCACACAAGTGACTGAAATCTCAAGTACATTATCACTCCAAATTGAGTGAGCAGTTCCACATCTCCTCTTTACTTCAGTCTTCCATCTATTCTATCTCTGTCCTTGATTCTCACTTTACTCTACTAGCTCTTTTGCATTGCTGTTCACTCTTGGCACACTGATAGCTGAATTCCTGGCAAGTACGTGTGTTTTACAAAATAAAGCAGACTTTTTTTTTTTCTGAAAAGCTTTTGTGCTGTGCTGTAGCTGAACTGCTCCTGTTTTTTTTTTTCTCCCCCCAATGTGATGACAGGACACCAAAACGATCGAAAACCTAAACCTTGAGAGCGGGTGTCATGGATAGTCCTTCTCTCTCCTCTATCTCTCCCCTCTCTTCCCTGTTATCTTGCTCTCTGTCCTCCCTCCATCCATTCCCTCTAATCCAGATGGTGTTAATTGAAAGTCATGAGAGGGCACTCTTGCGGTTTCATTATTAATTTAACACTCAGGGTAACTTAAAGTGCAATTTTCACCCACATGTGGAACAGAAAAATCAATGGCCACAACAGCAGCGAGCATCAAGGTTGATTACTGATGCACGAGGAGAGACAGGCAAGGCACCAGCTACTTGAGGAGAAAGAGTGACGTGTGTGTGTGTGTTGTGTGTTGTGTCTGGGTGGTTTTTGCTAAGTGTTTCAGATGCGCCGACCCTGTTTTGACACCTCTTTTCTGTAACACAAAGGAGTGGGTAAAAACAAAGACATTATCAACTGATTAAAAATGACACCAGATGGGGGGTTGGAGGTGTATTCCTGTGTGTGTGTACAAGTTTCCTCTTCCTGTGCACAGGGCATGTGTTTAAATCATACCAACACACACTTTTGTGTCGTAACTCTGTGTTTAATTGTGCACATACATGGCTTCATGTCTCACTACCTCTAGCTGTTCTATGTGTGGCCCTGTGCTGAGGATTAAATGGGGGAAATAAAGGTATATTGCTCAGTAATGCAATCTGTCCTGCCAGTTGAGAGATGAGCAGCCTGCCCTTTTGCGCTGAGCGGACTCGCAGATGATTTACAGCAAGCAGATGGAAAATTCTAATATGTTAGCCTAACCCCGAATGGCTAAGAGCTAATTTATTTCAAACCCTGCGCAAGAATTACAGTTCCTTTCCTCCGATGCCTCTTTTTTTTCACCCCCACCCTCCCGCTTTGTGTTCTTCTCATGCTCTTTACGCTCAAACGCAAGACCAAAGTGAGAAAGGCAGCCGGTACATTGAGAGACACAGAAGTGAAGTTTAAACACAAAGGTATCTAATCCACAGCAAACCAGCAGTTTGAATGATCCTTCCCGCCAAGTCAAAACTGAACACCTTCAGGTACAGCAGTTAGTTGAAAAATGCCACTTGGGGGCAGGGCATGAAAACAGTTTAATAGAAAAAAAAAGGAAAGAGAATTTATATTGAGTAGATTCTCTGCCAGGAACATTACTCTCATTATTCTCCCGTGATGTATGCCTGTATTTAATTTTAAGCAATTTCAAGTGCTCTACATGATAATTCGGTTATTCTTGAATATGACCAAGACATTATGCTGTTGATACTGAATTACATCTTGATTGAGGAACACTAACAGCACC
>JAQNCA010000004.1:4146960-4159955 GCA_029783725.1 Acanthurus tractus
ACACATACACACACACACACACACACACACACACACACACTCACACACACACACAGACTAGCATGCACCATGATTCATAACCCAGTGTGCTGCCATTTGACACAAAGGCAATAGGAGCAGCAGCCTGTACAAGCCTGGACTTTTATTCCTTTCAATTTGTCTTGCTTAAAAAACGAACTGGCCATGAGCCGGTGAATAAATAAATAAAGCGGTAGCCACTGAGGGCAGGGAGAATGGATGGATGAATGGCTCCGTCTCAGCAGTGAGGAAAGTTACCGTGCTGGGGGAGATGTTGGAGAAGAAAGTCTGGGTTGTGTGTGTTGGCATATCTTTGTCTGTATATGTGCATGTGGGTTTACATGTGCCAATTTGTATGTTGGCACATGTATAAGTGTATTTTTTTTCCAGTGTCAACATGTGCAGGTGTGTATGCCTGTGTGTGTGTGTGTGTGTGTGTGTGTGTGTGTGTGTGTGTGTGTGTGTGTGTGTGTGTGTGTGTGTGTTTGAATGTTTTTATATGCCTATGTTTAGATTTGTTTTTATGTTCATGCAATGGCTGAAAAAGCCTGTGTATGCAGGGACACTTGCACACATACACATAGCTGTCTGCATGTGTGCCTGTCTGTGTAGCTGTGTAGCTGTCTCCTGGCCTGCTGTTGATCAGAGAGTGTGTATGCAGCCACAGTGTTTTATCTATCAGAGTCGTCCCAAACAGACAGAAGTAGCCGGGACTGTTTCCTTTCTCATCCTCTCAGGTTGTTGCTGTTGGTCTCCATTATAGAAACATAAAGTATTGCATTGTTATTGAAAACTGTTTTAAGATGAACTTAAAATAAAGGTTGTTGATAAATATGCTTAGAGTAAGAACTTTTACATTAAAACAATTCATAAAAAACATACTTTTACTCTTTCCTCCATGTTTAGCTATATTCAGGTACAGCATTACTGCAGAACTGTTTGAATATCAAAGTAATAATATATTTAGAACACTGGAAAATAAAAAAAACATACACTTTCGCACAACATGCACACAACATACACACATCATACACACAACATACACTTTTACAAATTATGCATTCTTACATATTAAATGTTTTTTTAAACAAAATAGACCTGACAGAATCCTCTTTCTCATGTATTCATGTGAATGTCATTCTGATCGGCAGACGAGAAAAATGCTTGCCACGGCGACAGGCAGTAAGAAAGTAAGTTTCAGCCATGGGACTAATATACCGGCTGCCATGTGGGGATGAGGTAAAACCAAACAAGACATCAGGAAAAAGGAAGGGCATAGCCAATTCATGTGTTGTTATCACATCTACTGTGCTTTGATTGTGTTGTGCTTGTACGTACTTGTGTCAGTCATCAAACAGCCTATCAGTGAAGACCGTGATCAAGATGTAGGAATAACATACTTGTTACCATCCGGGAAGAGACGATGGAAACAAGTTCAGTGGCAGTCAAAGCCCACCATGGGAAGATTTATTCCAACAATGGAGAAAAGTGAAAGGAAAAAAAGAAGATGTTACAGAAAGCGATCTTGAGGCCGAAGTCCCCCCCTCATCTCTTAAATTGAGAATGTCAACGAGGCCATTCAGTGAGTAAGCGGCAATGTGATGACTCAGGTGCTCAAAGAACATGGCAGGAGTACAAGGACAGCGACATATTTTACAGTACGTGTCTTCTCCACACTAAAGAAGAATGAAGAGGGAATTTGGTCACTGTTGGTTCAACAACTATGAAATTTGAGACTGTGTTGTATCAGAATCAGAATTCAAAATGTCACGTTGATTGTATGTCCTTCTCCAGGGCACAGCCTCTGCTCCTCGCATGGATATGTGAGTAAGTTGATTTTATATGCTGTGTGCATAGACAGATATGTTAGCTATATGGACACAATGTACCCTGTAGTGGTCTGTAGACCCTACTAGTAATAACAGTCACTAGCATTAGCTGCTTGCTTGCACATCCTCCCACCAAAGCATTTTCATTGTCCTGCTAAAGTCACTTGAGGCAGCTAACAACAAGCTAACATAATTCACACAGAGAAGAACATTTTCATCAATTAGTAACATTCAGTCTACTGCTAAATGACTGTAGCCCCTTGATTTGGCAAATTTGACATCATGCTTAACAACATCTATTGATAAAATGATGGCAATTTGAAATTCTAAGTGTATGTTCTCAGTGGCCACTATAAGCTGTTGATACTTTTTGCTTAACTGATAAGCTCTTTTTTGTCTTTGCAGTTTAGATGTTATGAAAGGGTTGGTTTGGAGAAGACCTACAGAAACTATGTGTAGTGTAGATTGTTTATAAAGTACATTGCAGGAGCAGAATTAATGAAGCTCCAAGTGGATTTGGAGGATTCCAAATTCTGTGATAGATCCACTGTGCTGTAAAGGAGGAGGATTTGATATGTGTCTTCATTTTTGCAAAGAGGGGAACATAGAGGTGAAGTTAGTGGAGAAGGCCAGCTCTGCCCCCATAGCTCAGGCTTTCAGATCTTAAATGGATGCTGCTTGCAAGGGTGGCAGGGCAAGCTTGTAGCCTGTGCCACAGACAGGGCTGCATCCATGACTGGGAAGAAAAACAGAGCTGTGACTTGACTGAGGGGAGACAAGGCTTAAGTTATCAATGTGAATTGCGTTGCTCAGCGTGTTCTCGGATGCCATTGGGGGAACTCCCGTGTTCCACAGAGTGGAAGAACGACAAGATGCTCTCTCGACATTTTACCACACAAGTTCATTTAATGGACTATGATGATACCTCATAGGCTTTTTGTCCAGTATCTTGAGTGTTCTTTTATACAAACTGTAAATGTGTTTGGGAATACTTTTCACTACTTGGGACCAAGTGGTAAAAAAATATGACAAGCATGTAAAAATTATGTCGTGCATGTAAAACTTAGCGGTGGTTTTGATGAATCTGAAGTTTCTTGGGTTCTGTTTGAAATGTACAAATAACCTTTTTCACCTGTTTTTCAAATGTCAGATGTGAGTCCACAACCATCTCCAAATACTTAGAGTCTGAAATTATTTAAAACTTTTCATCCTTAACGAAAATTTTAGGCTAATTTAACATGTTCCATCCTAACTTAAAAATAAACTCATGCAATCTTGTGGTTATTTAAAGAAAGACAAGCGAGCCAGTCGTTAACACTATTAATACTGTTATGACTGCACAATGTTGTTATATTGATGGAGAATCACATCACATCATGTTTTTCACACAACCCGATATGTTCTTTGTTGTACTTTGTTAGGAGTAGAATACATGACATAAACTACTTGATGCTTAAAATTATGTGCAAAGTGCAGGACTCTTACACATGAATCCAGGTCATGTTTGTGATTTGGTCTGGGCTACTTAAACTCTGGTTAAATTAAAGGAGCTTTGTGCTGATGGAAAAAATATGTCAGAAAATCATGTGTTTGTAAATACTAAATTCTATCTATGGGATTTGTGTACACAGACATTATTTTTTTATATTTTCAAGTTGTGCTGACTGTCACAAAAATGAAGGATTATTCTTGCTTATGCACACAATTCCTATTGATCAAATTTGTGACAATTTCATGACTCGCCATTATGCTAGGATGCAATTCTACATGTGTTTATCTCTTAGACACTCCAGTCTTGATTTGTGAACATGTATAACTTTTCCCTCGAGGGGTTTGGTGTATATGGGAATCATTACTTAACAGCAAGCAGAGCAAACACATTAAATATTGCATCCCTCTCTCCCTCCCTTTCATCTCATCTTACATCCTTCCCTCCCTTCTCCATCTTCTTGCTCCCTAGACTGCCCTGCAGTTTAAATACACACTTTCCTGACGACAACACGGCATTGATCCTTGTCAGCACACAAACTCATACACACAGATATAAACATGCACATACACATACACGCATTCCTACGAACAAACTTGACACACACCTGTCAAGTCAAAACCCAGGAGATTGTTCTGTTAGAAGTGGATTAAGGAGGGACATGGCACTAAGTGCTTGGTGTGTGTCTGTGTGTGAGTTTCTGTGTGCGTGTGTGTGTGGGTGAATGGCCAGGCCAATAAAGGGAGTATGTTTTATGACAAGTGAAACGAGCCCAGTGAGAAGCTGCCCAGTTCAATACCTCATCATCCACACCAAATTGTGCTGTGTGGACGACACACTCACACAAAAACTGATGTGTGCAGCAGAAGTCATTTCGTGATAAATTGTCTATTCCAGATGACAGTCACATTGAGGTACAGTACACATACACGTGCAGTATACAGAGTTATAATAGCGATCGGGCATTTAATTATTAATAAAGGGAAAACCTAAAAAAAAAAAAAGTACACACTAATGGCAGGAGGACAAACTTGTATCAAATAATAAAGGTGTTCTTCCAGATTAGTCTGGTAAACATTAAAAAATGTGACGTTGTAAAGAGTAGAGGAGTCCTCATTGTATAATACACTGATACATTGTTATGCAGTGTTGCACAATTATCCATCTTTTCCAACTAAAACAGGCACAGTACTGTAGAAACACACACATATGTAGAAGTTTCTTGCTCTGGATGGATGTGTTTTTTAAATTAAAATATTCCTAGAATATTCCTAGAATATTTCTGTTGGCCTGCAAATGTCTCTGCTTGCATTGTGCAGTTAGTCCAGTGCTGGCTAAAGCAAAATAGTTGTGAATATTGCAGTGATATCTGGACATCTGAAGCTTCTTGCAGCAGACATGTCAGATTGATGCGTTGATTACAGCTGATCAGACAAGTTTAATCACATCTTGTGTTCCTCCTTTAGCCTGGTGAGATCCACAGGCTGTAATGTAGCTCCATTCTTGAGCAATCTGGCAGCAAGCATACTGAAATCAAACACAGCCCAGACTTGCATTCAAGCAGGCTTATTTTCTTATCTACTCAAAGTCCTTGTTGAAGTTGGTGATCCTGAAAATGTGACTCAAAAGGGTTAGAAAAGGTAAAGATAATCAGTGAAAATTTTAAAACAGAAAAATAGGGGCGGGTTGCCATATACACGGTCATTTAAATCTACTGCTTACATTTTTTTAAGGCAAAAAATGCAATTTTATTAGTAAATATGTATTGAATTTTGTCTTCTTAATGCAGGAGTGTTGTTATACATTACAAATGACTCTAAAATTGTTTTCTGTGTGTTTCCATTTATTTAAGTTGATCTTTGTAGCACATTATTGCCCTTTTAACTGTGTCCACACAATATTTTAAGCAAAATTTTTTCGCAAAGTGAGGCAGCTTGGGCTGGATGTAGTTCTGAATGTAGAGGGCATCATCATCTTTTTTTTTTAAAAAGATATTAGAGATATATTATTATATATCTTATATCTTCAATTATTATTAAAGATAAAGATATATTTTTTAAAGACAGTTGAAACGGGGAGATAGAGAGAGAGAGAGAGGGAAGCCATGCGGAAAGGGTCGGAGCCGGATTCGAACTTGCGACCGCCGCTTGGAAGGCTGAGCCTTCCGTACATGGGCCTAACCCCTAACCCCTAACCCCTAACCCCTAGCCCCTAACCCTAACCCCTAACCCCTAACCCCAACCCCAACCCAAAGCTCCATATGTGTGTGAATGATGTCCTGATGTTAGCTGCGTTTTAAAGAGCTTTGGTTAGTTGAAAAAACACCATACAAATGCTGTCTGTTTTAAACAAAAATAACTTTGAAGCTTATTTTGCTAAATCCACCTAAGGCCATAGACACTTAATAAGTCAGTTCTTCACAGAAAACTTGTAATGACAAATGGTTAAATATAAAGTAACGTGTTAGATTAAAAACATTTTTTTTCAGTTAATAATACGCAATAATATCAATTTGATGGTTTACCATCTTTGCCAGACAATATTTTGAACATTGTTTAAATCACCTCTTAGTATTTTAAAAGTCAAGACCCAACATACACAGTAGATGCAACATGCATAGTGGGAAAATCTGTCAGTTTTTTAGGGGGGAGTGGCTTCTTTGGCACCCTGAAGATAGCTTTGCATTGGCTTTAGTGATTAGGGGAGAACGAAAGTAAGGGCTCTTTAGACTTGGCAAGTAAGAGACGAGTGACACACTCTGTCAGGGCAAGATTGTTTCATCTGGTAGTAGATATTCATGATCTATTTCCTGTATATAATTGATAAATGTTGTCTTAAGGTGGCATTTTGTACAAAAACAAAAACAAAAAAATACAATAGCACATGTTAAATTAGCACTGAGGCATCATTTAATGTGCACACAGCAACCTGCAGGCACACAAACACACACACACATACCCCTGTCTGGTCCAAACAACATGCTCCAATTAACACCCCCTTAATCGCTGTGCAGCAGACCCCCACACCCTAAGCAGAACTATCAGAACCCCAGCAACCTTTGGAATCGGCGAATCAAAGAGCAGACATCTCTCAACAAGGAAGTAATTGGCCTGACCCTGCAACCTCCAGTGCTTTACATGGGGAATGCACCGAATCAAAACCAGCTACTACAAAACACGCCCACACCGCTAACTAGCGCCTTGGTCGCTTAAAACACACACACACATAATGTATACAGTAACAATCACACACGTGCACACACAAAGATGCGTCATTAGTGGCTGTGCTGCGCTCATTGCTCATTAGACACAAACTAGGGAGAGATGCTCAGTTGATGGGGAGGTGAAGTGGCTTCCACTGCACATACACACTGAACACAGTCACACAGGAATGTTCATACCGACATAAAAACGATTTGGTCTTCATCTAGTGAGGACAAGAAGCTGCAAGGCTAATAAGGCAGTCTTGCAAATAGAGAAGAAAGAGGAGGAGAGCCAAGAAGGAAACGATGGAGAGACTTCCATTCCCCCCAACTGTTTAGAGGAGTTTAAATTGATGTGGGGACAGAAAGATTGGGACTTTTTAATTAACCTCCTAGGAGGGAAGAAATATCTAGATACTGTATGTATATACTAGCAAATGCCATCATTAGGGTTTTGTGAATACATGCATCCAGACCAATTTAAAAAGTCAGCTTATCAGCAAAAAGTTTGCAACCCAAACAGGCAGTTTTTTGATTTCAAACACAGTATTTAAGCCTTGAGGAATTTTGTCTAGTGCGGTTAAGTGAGAACTATGCATCCTTTTTGAGTTAGTTCATGACAGCAACATTTTTTAAACATAATATTGAGTGAATGAAATCTTACAAAGCTTACAGGTAATTATGACTTTCCTGTAGTGATTGCAAATTGTGGTGATCATAAACAAATATTGAGACTGTGTTAATAGGTCTTAGAGGTCTCAGAGTTCTTTGCTTAAAACACCACTTGGATCACGTGCAAAGGCGTGCCCATATACTCCTCTGTTTTAAGTTTTTTCTGAACTTGCTGTTTCTATGCCTGTAGCTTTAAATGTCAATGAACTGTGGCTCACATAGCCCTCTCTGAAAGTCTATGTGACTTTGGCCACGCCACTTTGCTTATGGTTAGCCGTTAGTGTGGCACTTGCAGGCTGGTAACACATAACAGTCATCATAATGGACCAGTGTGTGTTGAAATCCATTTCAATTTTTGACAGATTTCTTTAAACTTATTCCAGATTATCTTTTTTTTTTTAGATTTAGCTGTATTCTTAGTATAATTATTTAAAAACATTTCCTTATCAAAGATATCTAATCATGTGATTGATTAATTAAATTTAAATAGTTAAATAAAAATGTCTGAATTGAATAAAATGTACACTGATCAGCCATAACATTATCACCACTGATGTGTAAGGTGATTAACATTTATTATCTTATTATAATGGCACCTGGCAGTGGGCAGGATATATTAGGTGGTAAGTGAACATTTTATTCTTGAAGTACATGTGATGGAAGTAGAAAAAAAAATGGGTGGGCACAAGGATTTGAATGACTTTGACAAGGGCCAATTGTGATGGCTTGACAACTGAGTCAGAGCATTTTCAAAACTGCAGCTCTTGTGGGATGTTCCCAATCTGCAGTGGTCAGGACCAACCAAAAGTGGTCTTAAGAAGAAAAAATAGCTAACGGGTGACAGAGTCATTGGCGGCCAAGGTTCATTAATGCACATGGGGTGTGAGGGCTTGCCTCAGTTGCCTGATCGAAAAGAAGAAAATAAGAGCTACTGTGGCTCAGAATGCTGAAATGGTATAGCTGGTTCTGATAGAAAGGTGTCAGAACACACAGTGCATTGAGTTTCACATACTGATATGCATGTAGGTGATGCAAGCAATAGCTTTCGTGAGTAAATATTTAAAGTAATATAGCACCTTCTTTAGACCACTGGTACATGTGCATTTGTGATTTCACTGTTAGCCCAAAACTTTGGTCCACAACTATGACCTAATGACCATATTTCATTTTTGGAAACAGAAAAGAGTTGCAGGGGGCTATGACTGTGTCACTGCAAGAGAGAAATGTGCCTACTCATAGCTGTGAGTGGGTGCATTGACGTGTTTAAGAGCCTAAATACCATCACACATTTCAGGTCTAGGGTTGGGTCTCCCTGGATGCCTCAGAACTATATTGTAGTACACTACTCAATCTAAAAATACCCACAGGCGTGTTTGTTGTTGTTGTGCTACTGACTTAATGCAGCTTTTTTGGTCTTTGGGACTCCAGGCGCTTTCGGTAAGACTGCTTTCTGGTCTCTGGATTGTAGCCGTATTTAATTGGGGTTTGTTAATGGAGATCCTCACAGATTCCAACACTGTGCTACCTCTGATGGAGAGTCAGCACATTGCAAATGAAAGAGTAAGAGTGGTCACCAAAAAATATCATGTGCTGAGTTTGCCAAGCAGTGGCACTTGGAATATTTACTCATCAAAACATATTGCTTTCACCTGCTTTTACTATTCAGACCTCAATTCATGTGCAAAAGAAACTGTCAAAGTTTTTGATTGCAGTGGTAAGAGTAAGAAATAATAGGTAGTGGGTTTTTTGTTCATTTGACTTAGGTGCTGTAAATAAATGTTTATAATGCAAGGGAAAACCATGATTTTTTAAACCTGTTTCTACTATTTGGAGAGTTTTGCAACATTCTCTGTTTTATAGTTGATTATGGTTTTTGTTATGAAACTGCTATTCCAGCAGAGTTTTCTGTTGCTATGTTATGGCCCTAATTAGGAACACACATAAACACATTATTCCAAGTGCAGATACAGACACACTTAAAAATCTACACACAATCACCCTTAAACACTATAAAACTCACTGTTACAATATCTCACACTATCACCACTCCTAATTTAAACACACACACATACATATTTACTCTTTACCCTCCTCATCTCACTGCACACGCACCATATGTAACACTTGTACACAATCACACATGTGCTGTTAGTTAATCACAGTGTTAGATAGATAGCGGATGCAGCCTATGCTAATGTCTCAGTTAATGCTTCAGTGGCTCTCATTGAGAAATATATTTATCGCTTTATTATGGGCTCGTTTCTATAATTCATAGCAAGTACGCCGCCCTAGATCACTCCCAGATGAATAGAACTGGGGAGAGTGTAGAGATGTAAGTGTAATTCACTGAGGTCTACTGCTGTTATGTCTCTCTCCATTTCTCTTCCACTCTCTCCCTCACACTCTTTTTCTTTTTTCTCAGTGTCTGTAGTTATGGATCATAATATTATGCTAGCTGTTGGTTGTGCATGCACCATTAATGATGTTGCCTCATGGGGAGGAACAACTGTTTCAGCAGGCAAGACCCCTCTGGGAGCAATCAAAGATACTGCATCAAGTGCTCTAGCATTTTCCCAACTGTAAGTATTAATAATGCCATCATTAACCATGCCCAACCAATTGGCAAGGAGAACTGAATAAATAAGACCAAAGGGCGAGATACAACTGCAAAATTATGACATTTGTATTTGTGATTTTGCATGCCTTTGCTTGTCAGCCCTATTTTTTAAGCATCAACTCCATGAAACAGCAGCAGCTTGAGCAGATTCAATACTGTGGTCAGCCCAGTTCAGATATGCTAACTACATCTTTTGTCCATTCAGGGTGCGATAAAAAGTTACTGTCACTGCTGCTCATGAATGGAGCTTTGCACAGTGATGTTCATGCAGCTGGTGCAGGCAATTACCTTTTTTCCCAAATTACAAGGTTTGATCAACATCATATCTGTCTTTTGTGACCACTGGTACATGTGTTTAAGCTATTCCCTTCCTCCCCAGCAAGGGCAGCATCGGGCTGGTGACTACGGGAATCTCCGTCGGCAGGCTCAGGATAACTAAAACCAAATGCCAGCGATTGTCACCAGTGATGAGAGTTGTGTCTACCTCTAAGACCCAAAAGACCAAACAGTAGTCTTAGCAGTGGAAAAGCCTTCGGTCCTCAAAACCAAAGGTCTGTAAGGTCAGCAGTGCAATCAGAAGCATGGAGGTTTTCTTTGACAGCACCATGAATTTGTCCCCGTGGTTCAGACAACAAACAGGCAGTATCACTGTACTCATGTGAGCTGCTATAGTGCCTGTTGTTTTGAATCATATCTAGCAGTGTATGAGCCAGTGGAATATAGAAGAGTTTGAAATAATTTGATAAACAATAGGGAGGTGAAATACAAGAAGAAGGATTCCTCTTTTCTTCCTCTCAAGGAAGTGACCATTTGCAGTGACATTTGCTTTTTCTACCCAAGTGTTTATCCTAAATCGTCATGACTGCTCTTATCCCAGAGAGTGGAGGATCAGTAGGGAAAGGGTGAAAATAGGGAAATAGATGGTCCTGAGGTATCAAGAGCATGAGCAAAAAAGCAAGAGTAAGTAGTGCAGGAATAGAGACAAAGATGATAAATGATAAAAAAAAGAGTTAAAGAACAGTGGGGATATAAGGAATAATGAAAATGTTAAAAAAGTGAAGAATAATAAAATGAAGAAATATGAGGATGAAGAGTGAAAAGGACTCAAGTGACACGATAGTAGGCCCATGTGATGCAAATGATTAATTTAGTCGAAATATTCATGCATAGTACTATTGACATTTGCTCTGGCAACATTTACTAAAAACCGTGTCAGTGTTCCACATTTGAGTTTGACAAAGAACAGGGAGGAAAGAGCAAAGAACAAATGGGTGTAGAAAATGTGAAAGCCTCACGCTCATGCTGCCCCTGGTCATTCTTACTCTGCCTTATGTGTCACACACCATGTATGCACATCCACACATACACCATCCATCAACTTGGTGAAGAACTTAAAGCAAGAGATGTCAGTGGTTCCTGTGCCTGTAAAGGGGTCAGGTGCAGCGTGGAGGTAGCGATTGCATGTGTGTTTTTGTCTGTGTATGCATGTAGTGTTGTCAGTAAGTTGTGGCCTGACAAGACCTGGGTCAGAGTACATTTACTCACTGACATGACTCTAATTACAGCTCACAAACACCCACACAGTAAGACACACACAAACACACATTTCTAATGATGTCATGCTGCTGTGTAACAGCATGATGGAAGCAAAGGCCACAGAGGCCACACAGGGGCTACAGAGTAACAGTGACTTCTCTGTCAGGGCCTTTACTGATATATGAGCCCTTTATTTTCTTTTTTACTACATGTAGATTTCATTCTGAAATAATATAATATTTTTTTATAGGTTTACACACATCACACTGTCTGAAATTTATGAATTAATATGAGGGTGATAGCAGTTAAGCAGTAGGCACTTCGAGTTACCTGTGCCTCATCTCGAATGATCCTTTTACCAATCTCCATTGGCCTAATTGTTTCAGAAAAAGAGAGTCTACTTCTGGATCAGTGCTGATGGTGAAAAGCTGTTTTGATTTAGTAGAGAAGATGAATACTTGCAAGGTTTGAGGAGTGGCATGTTTTCTCTGACCCACCACTCATCAAGCATGGTTTAAGATGGCAATCCTAAAAACTGGAGCAAATTAACATAAATCCTTCCCCAGTGCCCTTTGGTTATGGGGATGATGTAGGAGACATCATTCCTCCTTTGGTCAAATTGACTTATAATGCACTATTTTACAGGTAACTTTAGAATTGGTGACAGTGCACACAAAATCAATCAAAATAGTCTTCCTGATACACTCTTTTACATTGTACTTGTACATTGTACTTCATACATAGGAAAGAAACCAAAACAATCACTCATAAGACACATGTATGTTTGTAGTACAATGTTTAACACTAAATAACAAACTTGCAGTCTGATGCATAGAACTCAATTCTTGGGTTCAGGTTTGATTGCAAATGGATTTTCAATTCACAAACAATTTCCTGTTCAAAAAACGATTCGGAGTTGAATGGGGGCCTCTATTTTCTACAACTCAGTTTAGGTTTAAGTTTCTTTCATACTTCAGTGTGTGCTTGTCAGTCGTTCTCATTGTTAAAGCTGATGGCTGCCCCACCTCTGTTAAAGTTAGTCACTGAGCGATAGTGTAGAAAGTTTACAGTATACTTCATGTTGGTCTTGTCTTGTCATCATCATGGTCATTAAATTAAGACTGTTTGCAGTGCTGCCTTTTTTGTGTGTTACAAGATAATACTGTTGTGTGTGTGTGTGTGTGTGTGCTGTAGACTTAACAGCTGCTGCACTGCCCTTGCAGTTGATTTCTGCCTTTTACATTCTGCCCACCCCCATTATGAAACCATTGACATCCACAAAGAATCACAGTCAGGTTACCACAAAGCTGCCCATTGGAAAACCTGAAACTAAGCAGTGCATAGCTTCCAGTGAACTACTGCTGCAAGGTTTGATATGTTGACTCCCTCTATAGTAAACTACACATCACTGCAAGTCTGCAGTCTATGCAGTATTTCAGTAATTTTCATTATTTTAGTACAAATTTGCCTCCGCCTGTAGAGATCTATACAAAAGTCCATAGTGATTCCAAACCAAGCTGAGTCAGGTCAAATATAACTCAGCCCAGATATTGGCCAAAATAGAATCTATAACAATGACATAAAACGAAACAAAACTAAACCACTGGCTCATAATATTGCAAATTATCAAAC
>JAQNCA010000004.1:4185954-4200677 GCA_029783725.1 Acanthurus tractus
GGAATTTTCCATTTGTATTTTTTTTTTTTACTTGGATATAACCCAGCTAATAAATGTTTTTAAACTACATCAGTGGCTCCGTGTGGGTGTGCCAAGAGTTAGCTTTAGGCTTCCCTTTAATGCGTCTGTTGTTTGTTATCTTGTTAGCTTGGTAGCTTGTTGGTGGCAGCGGCTGACACAGATATGTTTTTGAAAATATCAACATCTGCTATGATTTACCACAATTATTAACTGTTATAGGGTAATTTGGGTAGTCATTCGTAGAAAGCTTGAAGGTGCAGTTTACTTTCTGCAATGTACCAAATCTGAGATCTAGGAAACTCCACTGTCATCTCCCTCTTTAGTGTAGAAATGTAAAAGCAAAGTTAGTTTTTAGTTTCCATTTTTCATAAAAGTGAAAGGATGTGCAAGTTTTCTGAAATGGTGGTGTGACAGTTAGTGCCAGTGCCTCACATTTAAAAGGTTTTGGATTTGAATTAGGTCTTTCTGTGTGAAGTTTGCTTATCCTCCTCAAGTCTCTTTGTGTTTCCTCCTGGGGCTATGGCTTCCTCCACCGTTAGAAAAGACAGGTTACTGGATGTTTGCGTGTCACTTGTAGCACAATCTCTTATCACAGAATATGATTGACAGTTTATGAGCCAGGGTACATTTTTCATATGCTTTCATGGCGCCAAGCAGGTAAAGCTTAAACAATCTTTTGAAAAACTTTCTTGATGCTATCAATGAAGTTTCTACTCTTGGTACATATCTCTATTGTTTTATTACCGTATTACATTAATATTTTGCTTACTTTGATAATACAATGTTACGTTGAATGATCAAAATATAAGAACTTGTTTTTTTTTCTCAAACAGCATAAAATGATTAGATGTAGTCAATCTACACTAAATAATCAGTGGCAATTTCCTTCAAGTGTGCATGATGGCGATTATCCAATAATTGCTCCTCTAAAAGTGCATACACGTAGAAGATGTAGCATGACAAGACAATAGCTGCCTAATGATGAAGGGCGCACATTACATGGTACAAGACACAGATATGGACGGGACAGGACACTGCAGGCATGTAATTGTACAAGACCCTCATTACAGAGGACAAGACACTGCAGAGGACAGGACATAAAGTGATCGAACCCTCTCCAGAGATAAAAGAGATGAGAATGACAGAGCGAGGGACAGGATGAGAGACTTGGAGAGAGGACGAGAGAATGTGCAAAGGAGGGATGAATTAGGAGGACAACTCCACTCAGAGAGACCCTATCCCTCAAAGTAATGATGATGTCTTAGTTGGTTAAAAAGCAGTGTTAAGTATTGGCCATGCTGAATATCAGGGAGAGCTGGCTTAGGGAGATAGATGGCATCTTAAGTAACAGCATTCTGATAGATATGTTGGCACAGGAGCTAAGTGTGCTCTAAGAAGAGAAGGGTGTGAAATATTAGAGAGGGAGGGAAAAATGAAGGAGAGAGGGAGAGAGGATTGGAGACAGAGGACGGCTAATGCCAACATTACAGATGAAAAGACACACTTCCTGTGCATAAATAGTCTCAAAATCCTATTTTGCAGAAAATAGTGAAAGATTCAGCTAATGGGTGACATAACTCTTGGCTGCAAACAGAAAAGTAAATGGCGTTGTGGTAGGCCAGTAACACAACTACATTTAATTATGCAGCTTTTCTCATGACAGCAGATTTTGAAGATTAAGTGAAAATGAGTGGACTTATTTTGAAACCACTGGTTGAATAAATTAGATAAAAGTTTAAAATATCAAGCAGTTTGGGGTTTAATTACTGTGTATACATGTGTGATTGGATGATGACAGACATTGTAGAGAGGGCCTGTAATATTCAAAAGACTCAAAAAGCCCTAGGCACAGAGATTCTTAAAGCTAAATGGTAAAGTTAGCGTGCCAGCATGCCAAGAATGACTTTAAGAAATAGCTAATCGTGGTAGGTGATGACTACCATGCTTACCTACATATGTTAGCCGTTAGCATGCTAAACTTGGCACACAAGACACAAATCTAAGATTTTAAGGATATGTCATTAATTTTGCAGTTATTAAGTCATAAACCAATTTATTGGAATTAAAAAACTCCCAGGGGTCACCAGAGCCATATAGTTAACAAATTTTTCATAGAACTAAAAATCTCCTCATGGTGGTGCTTGGGGGAAAGTCACTGGATTGCCAAGGCTAGTAAAGTTCATTCCCTGAGTACCGTTTTCTGTCCATAATTTTAAGAATTCTCTGTCTGGAAGACAGCGATGAATTGACAGTCCTAAATTGATATCCTTGAAGCCATGCAAGCAGGCTAGAAACAAAACATTTAAAATATCAAGAAATTAATATTTACTAAAAAAATAGTAGTAGTAAAGTAGTAGTAGTAAAATCCAGTTCAAGCTGCAATCAGAGTGCAACGTGAGGTCAAGTGTATATTCTTATCATATGTATGTGCATTAAAAGACTTGTATATTTTTTGATTTATGCACAAAATGAAAATTCACATAGTAAGAAAATTATAGTAGTGGAGGTACAAGGTAAGCCTTTGAGATTTTTAGCCACCCATGCATATCCTTTATTATTTACATCGTTTTGTTATTCTACTTTTGTGATAATGTGATAATAAATAAATCAGATCAATATCAACCTGCTATAGAAATTTTTTAAAGAAATAATCTAAACAGAGTTGAATTTGCTCATTATTATGGACAAATTTTGCAGAATTAAACCTTTTAAAAGTATTTTTCAAAAGGAAGATTTATTTGTCATGAGATATGTTTTTTAGAAACAAAAATGATCCTGAAGGTATCTTTTGAAAGTATGACCATTTATCATTACCTTTAGACTGCTCTTACCCTCTGAGGGTTATTTTGTCTGATGCTACTGAAGCAGCCCTCCTCCCCAGCCATTCCAATAAGTGTTTTTCAATTACTGCTGTCAGGCGGTAATCATCTAGTGATGAATAGTCTGATATCTGGCCTTTATATTCTTCTGCCTTCTTTGTTAGATTGTTTCTAGTGTGAGTGGAGGAAGAGGTAATGTATTTTTTTATTTACAAAGTGTAGAAGGTAAGATTAAATGAATGGCAAAGTTAATGAATTTTGCTGTGTTTAATTTTTCATAAGACAAACGAATATAAATGCTGCTTTTTCTGAACAATTAGCCCATCCACTGTTGTTCCTGAGAAGAGGTTGAGGTTTTTAGTTTGATCAAATATTTATGATTATTTCTCATCATGGATAATTATCGCAATTTATTTCTCTTTCCAGCTCTTTTGGTGCTGATAACATAAGCACAAGCAAAAGTGACTTAATATAATCATTAGAGGCATTATGTAAATAAAGTATTATGCAAAAGCATGTAATTGCACCAAAACGGATGACCGCTCCAAGAAGACGGAAAGAAAACACTGATTTTATTACATTTGGCTTATAGCAATAGCGGAGTGGTCAAATATTAACAGTCATAATATCATATTATACTGAAAATGTAAATTACTCTCATTTGAATGCTTTTTAAAGGACAATGAGGAAACAAAAATGGTAAAACAGTTAAAAAATAATATGAATGTTTATTTCATTCATTTGTGGGCAGCAGGGATGATGCCAAGGGAAAGCTGTGTGTGAAAGGTCCAGGTTTAAGTTTAAGTTTTCTTTACTGAGCTTTGACAGAGGCTGACTTTGTAGCTATGCATGACATGCTTTCTAATTACACCTATATTAAACAGTTTCAACTTCACGTTTTACATCCAGTGCAACGATTATTTTATAATGCAAGAAAACCCCTTCTCCTCACCTTTATATACAAGTGATTTGGTGAAGCTGATAAAGAAAGTTAAACCATCAGTAAAAGTGGTGGACAGACGAAGCTCCAACAGCTGTGCATGGCTGTTTTCAGTACACAGACTAGCAGAATAAAGAGGCTGTAGAACATCTATTTTGAGGAATGTGCCTGTGACATTCACTCTCATTCTGATAAAGTGTTTTGAAAAACTTGTCCTTCAGCACATCAAGAACAACATTCCAGTCAGCCGGCACCCCCACCAGCTTCCATTCAGAACCAGTAGATCCACAGAAAATGAAATGTCATTTTCCCTTCACACAATCTTCACACACCTTGAAGGTAGCAACACCTTCATCAAAATGCATTTTGTGTACCAATATGGCCAACTGGATATTTGACTTTCTCACAAACAGAGCCTTGATACTCCAGATTTGCAGTCACATCTCCTCCACGCTAGTGCTCAGCCTCAGAGCCCCCCAGGGTTGTGTTCTTAGCCCCCTACCTATCACTCTGCACACAGAACTTCACAAGGAAGTATGAGGGCAAAAGCTGGTTTCGTCATGAGCCAGATTTCTAACAATGTTCTAACAAAGTTCACATTGGAAGGAAATCAACAAACTTGGAGAGTTGAGCGGAAGTAACAGACTACCGCTCAGCATCAGCAAAACCAAGGAACTGACTTGATTTTAAAAAGAAAATGACACAAAGACACCATCAGTGGAACTGGGGTGGAGCAGGTGAGCAGTTTTAGGTTCCTGTGAATCAACCTCATAGAGAACCTGATATTGACATCACACATCCTCTTCCTGGGTAAAAAGGCCCAGAAAGGACTCAATTTCTCAAGAAAACTTCAGAAAGCAAAATTTATGTGCCAAATTCTAGTCAACTCTTCCAAAACAGTTTTATAAAGCACTCTGACTAAAAACATAGACTGAAAACCTGACAAACTGGCATGTGATGTGCAAAGTACAGGGCTGGATTGCTGTGCTGCCAGTGATTAAAACCATCCAGGATGTCATTGTTACTATTTACTTGAGTGAGACTTAAACATTAACCACCCCAGCCACAGCCAGTTCACCCTGCTGCAATAAGAGCTACAGAGGTACCCGCTGCCCCACCACCAGGCTAACAGACACCTTTTATCCTCCCACTGTGCATTTCCTCAACCCATTTAATGTAAAAAGTTGTTTTTAGTTTGATAATTATTGTACTCTCAGATCATTTTTAGGTTTTGTATCGGCTTATGGGAATTATTCACTGTTTAAAAATCTGGAATCTTGAATTTTGAAAATGTCAATGTAAATTTGTCTGCAGTTAAAAAAAAAATTCTTATTCCATGTATCTGTGGAATTATTAGTAGAGCAATGATAAATGAAATAATCAATAGCTGCAGCCCTAGTATGAGCCTACAAGATTAAAACTTACTTATTATTAAAGTATGACTAAATAACTTCTCCTAAACAGCCACATAGAAACGTGCATCCATCAACAATAGCACATACTGCTGACATTTTGGCTATTCCCAACATGTAGATATAGTCTTTTTGTAACAATACGATATCATACCATACAAATCATATCCTACAAACAATAAAATAAAACACAGGCAGAAAAAGGACTCCCTGCCCTCCTCCCTCCCCCCCCTCCCTCCCCACTCTCCATCTATCACATCCAGCAGGTACCACAGGCCACTGACCAAGCTTGTCCCTCTGTCATTAGCTCTGCGTTTTCCCCACGCGATCCGTGTGGCTACCCCTGTCTCCTCTCTCCAGCCCGACACCCCATAATAATATCTCTTTCAACCTTCACACTGTGATAAATAGGAGTGCGCAGAACAAAAGGGATGGTGGTTGAGGAGGGAGGGAGAGCAGAGAGGTGAGGTGTAAGAGAATTAGGGATAAAGAAAGAAAAACGGGGAAAGTCTGATGTGGTCCTTGTGTGTGTAGGTGTGTGTGTGTGTGTATTTTCCTCTCGGCCTACTGTGGAAGAGACCTTACATTATCAGGATGCAATATAAAAAGTTTTCACAGAGTATATGACATGGTTGATGTATAAGGTTTTCTCCATTTCCCTAATATTGTTTAACATTGTTGAGCAATTAAAGCAACAGCACATTAAATCACTGGATTTATTTATAGAATAAATAAGGACACCATACAAAGTATAGACTGTGACAGGCAATAAGAGGGAAGATCAAGTCAAAACAGTCAATACCCAAATTATAATTGTCTCAAGTCAAACTGCGAGAAAAAAGATGCAACGTATGTTCATGACAGAGCCTTATTTGGCAAGAACCACGATAAATGCCATAAATAGAATACAGGAAACATTAATTTTGCATTATTTATCATTTTATAAGAACACCTTGATTATAAATCATAACTAAAGATTCACACTGTTAATCTTGAAGGGAGGTGTGCTAGTGTCATCCTTAGTTTCAACAACTTTTCCTTGCACCACTTGTTAAATTAACCATTAAAACTTTATAAACACATTTTAAATAAGAAAAGTCAGAAGGACAAATGAATAACAGCAATCAAACAAAGGCGTAGGAGCCGGAGTTCAGGAGGCAGAGTGGTGGGCATAATAAGAAACATACAGCATCCTTATGATAAATGGCCAACCTCCTCCACAACCTGAGCCAGAGCCACTCCACAGAACTGCACCGAGAGATTTTCAAGTACAAGCTAAGAGAAGGCTAGATGAGGAAAGATTATTCAAGTTAAGACCATAGCCATGAGAGAAGATGTGGTTGTTTTTCAAAATAGTTCAATGATTTAACACAAAGGAATGGTAAATCATAATGTGTTACACATGTAGTTTGGTTGCAGTGTAAAAAAAAACACAGAACCTCACTTCATTTTTTACATTGTTTTGCTTGTTTTAAGGCAGAAATTATTTCAGCCTAAGACTCAGATGGAAGAATACAGTAATATTTATATTTCTAAACAAAGCTGAATTATTAAACATACTGGAGAGACTCTACAGTATAGGGTATATTGTAATAATTGTGGAAAATAACTGCAGTACTGCACATAAATGCAATTTAAGAAACTTTTTTTTTGCATCAATTTTAAAGCTGTCATTATTAGTTACTTGTAAGTAATATGATACCTTAAGACATATTAGGTGTCCAGTTTGTAGGATTTCGGGATATCTTTTTTTTTAAATATAGCAGAAAATGAATATTGAATTTAAAAATTTGTATTTTTTATCAGTTTGTTTACCCCTGAAAATAGGAATTGTTGTTTGTCCGTTACAGCAGAATAATTCTTTTACATTTACAGAGGGAGCAGGTCCTCTTTCATGGAGTCTGCCATCTTGCACTGCTCTGTTTGTTTGTTTCTGTGTAACAGAAGCTCAAAATGAGCAAACCAAACATTGGCTTTAAGATGAGTTTCTTAGCTGATGTAGGTTCCCCTACACACTTGGAAGGGGAGGATGGGGGAATTTGAGTTCTTGATGGCACTAAACTCTTCACACTTAACTACTCATATAATGTAATAAAACTGAGCTGAACCTCAAACACCTACTTAATTAAAATCTGTTAGAGCAGCATTATTACTGCAGCAGAACCACAGTTTGATCATTTAAGAACATTTTCTCCTAATACTTTTTAAACGCAGGAATTCGTTTTTATCTCGGGGTATTTGATTTTCACTCAAGTAAAAGATCTCAGTACTTTTTCTACCACTGCACAATAAAGTATGTAAAAACGGCTTTTAAAGACTTCAGGTGGCTTATCTCTTCCTTTGACTGTTTGCACTGTCTCCCACCGTCTTTGTCTTGTTGATTCATTTAGTCATGCTAATAGTGATAATAAAAAAACAAAACTCAAGATCTCTCAGCTCCACCAGAACAAAAAGAAGGAGATGAAATCGTTATGTAGATTCCCCTGAGACATGTCTTGAGTTTGATGTTTAAGTCATAATTAAAAAGTCTCTCTCCTCCCCACTGCCTCAATTCCTGCTCTCATAATATCTGTGTGATTTATTAGCATAAATTACAGCCCTTTTTTTCTCCCTCTGAGACATATATTATAGTATTACATTTGAACAGTTAAGCTGGTTGTTGTGTGTATATGTGTGTGTGAGCTTGTGCTCCTCCTCTATATTTGCTTTAATCAGTGTCGTGCTGTTTTCACGTCCAGTGAAAGACTGCGGATATGAACTAGTTGTCGCATCTTCATCACCCACTGAGATGAATCCTGCTGGTTAGCACTGGGAAGTTGAGCTGCTGTGACTAACTGTGTCTTGTGAGAGTGTGTTATTGTGTGTGTGGGTGTGTGGGTTGCAGGGTTACTTTCAATATCAATTTGAAGTTCAGTTGTTAGTAAAACAGTCTGTCATGTCATATCAGTGGAGGAAAGGTTGTTAATTAATTTTTTCCTCTTCTGTGTGTAACACTAAACAGTGCTGAACCCGCTCAGACCCCACACACACCTTTTCCATCTATTCCTCCACCTCAAATCCCTCTGTTTTTCCCTCCCTTCCATCTATCTATCCATCCTTGTCGCCCTTCGTCTCTCCCCAACTTGATTTAAGAGTTGCCCTCATGGCTTTGACACATCGGTATTTCTATCAGAGAGGATTAGAAATGTGTGTGTCTGTGCACGCATGTATGGGGGTGTGTGTGTGTGTGTGTGTGTGTGTAAAAGAGAAAGAGAGAGTGAGAGAGAGAGATATCCATGATGATTCAAATATAATAGCTCTGTATTGCTGCCTCCCCTCTCTAACCGTCCCAGTTGCAGAGATTAATAAATGTGTGTGTGTGTGTGTGTGTGTTCCCAGACAGTAATATCTGCCATGCATATATTATCTATCCTCCCTATTATCCAGAAATCACAGGCAGAAGAATTAAAGTGCGGCTCCTCTCAGTCTTGTTGGTGTTTCTGAGCAGAGCGGACCGCTGTGCCTTCCCCCCAGTCATAGGTTAAGATAGCAATCAGGGCAGGACTGCAGATGGAGGCAGACATTTTAATATTATTTTAATATTCACAGCGGCTGGTAATTGTTAAAGTACAGTCCAGTCCTCACTGCTCTCCCTCGGAGTCTCAGTAATTGTGCCAAAGGCTACAAAGCATGCCAGCTACAGAGGAGTGACCAGGAGGGGGGGGGTGAGAGGAGGAAACAAACATGTGAAACAAACCTGGAATACCAGTGGACCTGGATAATAGTTTTTTAATTCCACTAAAGACTCTGGAAAATTTGTGTTGGCCAGAAAATTGTATCATTTTGACGCTTTTTTTTATAATACTTAGACAACGAGTCACTCTCTGTCTTGAAAATACATCTTTATTAGTATTTAGACCCTTAATATGCTTAAAACCATTATAACATTTCTCATAATCCCTTTTCCAATTAAAACACAATACAGTAAGTTAAATCAAATTGCTCACATTAAAAAACAGACACAGAGAAACCCTTCAAGTGGTATCTTTTTATGGAGACACTTTTAGTTTAATATATCTGTTTTTTAGACAACAGCCTTAAAGTTTCTTATTGTTTCTTTCAAAATGCTTTTTTATGTTAGAAATCATAATGATATATTAACAATCAGTTAATCAGTGGTTTAAAATTTGACCAAGCTTTGTTTAATGTTGGCCTTATCTTTTTTTAAAGGTATAATAGACAGCATTTTCTGGTCGAAGTTTGAAAACAAACAATCCAAAATTAGCCCCTCCTTTTTCTCATTCTTATTTACAAGTCTTTATGTACTCTGGACCCTCACAGACATGAGCAGAGGCTTTTTGATTGAATTATTTTTGCTTCTAGAGGTGTTGAAACTATAAATTGAGCAGCAACTCAAAAAGTGTAATTCTCTCTTTTTTCATCATACCTTCCTGTCTAGCTACTAATAAACCAATTCAGGTTTTGTTTTGACTCTGAGTAAATGTGAATCCTGCTCCTTCACTGTGATGACAGGCATTTTGGCGTGCTTCATGCAGACCAAGCTAAGAAGCTGTTGATCTAATGTTACAAGTAATGTAGGTAACTAATTTGCTGTGCTGCAGAGCCTTTAAGTAATTTTAATTCATTTCAGTTACATGACTGATGAGTAATGGATTTCTTTGGTGGTGGCAAAAATGTGAATGTCCCAAAGTTTTTTAGCTTTTTTGATCAATCTTATCTTAAACAAAAATACAGCGGAGGGCATGCAAGGAAATCATGTTTCCCTTTTACCTTAAACAAGCAGAGGCACACAAAAATGGTAAAACCTCACCTCCAGGCGCTTTGAAACGACAGAATACAATTTTGATCAAAGTCATTTGCGAGCCTCAAAGCCCTGTGTCAGATCTACAACATCTGAAGTGGCTGAATGAAACGGTGCCACCTGGAAAATAAAGGGAGTTGACACCAAAATAGCCTGCCTGCTCTGCATGCTCCTTGCTGTTATGCATCAATCTATCAGGCAGCCTTATTACTATTCAGATTACACACATCACACACACACTATTCAGATTAGAGGCTAAGGTGTATGGGATGTTGAGGGGCGCAGCGGAGACATGGGTGACCTTTTCAATCGCTGCTGGACACTTTGAGCGGGTAGTGAATCCATCTCAGCGAACTGGTCTGATAGGCCATTTCTTGAAGCCTGTCCAATGCTCTTCAGATCTACTACCAGCCTACCAGCCTATTGTAATGTATGCACATTACACTTGTTCACTTGGGAACCGCTACAGATGTTTTCCTATTTCTTTTAATCTACTGCTTTTTTTGTACTGTTTACTACGAATATAAAAGTCCAGTGAACATATTTTTTTTCTAGTAGTGTATTCTTTGTGAAACTTAAGCTCTCAGATATGATGTGGCCACTTGGCACTGGCATGATTTTTTCCTGCTATGCTGTATCTGCTTTTTTGTTTTT
This sequence comes from Acanthurus tractus, assembly GCA_029783725.1. NCBI lineage: Eukaryota > Metazoa > Chordata > Actinopteri > Acanthuriformes > Acanthuridae > Acanthurus > Acanthurus tractus. Next base: position 4,196,602 of record JAQNCA010000004.1, read on the forward strand.
ATTCAAGAAATACTTAAAAGACAAACCCTCAGTAAAAACAAGAAGAAGGCTTATTTTTACAAATGCACATGCAAGAGGCGACACAACATGTAGGTGTGCAGCAGTAATTAAAGATTGTGCAGCTCTAGTGACCCACATTGATCATATGATGAGTGAACAGTTTCTTATGTGCACCGTTCTTTTGTGTGAAATATTATTATTTTATTTAAACAACAGTCATCCAGACATTGAGATTGGGTTTAGAAAAGAAGGAGGGTAAATTTCATTTGTTTTCTAATTAAAAAGTATTTTAAAAATGACCCTAAAATTGCAGTTATGTTGCAGTTTTTAAGGAAGTTTTGTTGTACTGATCTTTCTTCTTTTTTAACTGTCCATCTTAAGCCTGGTAATGCTATGGGAATGCAACACTAAATATGTGGAGTACTCTCTGAGATCAACTACTACTAGCAACCACAGCTGCAGCTTCTGTGTTGGATTTGTTACTTTGTGCGCACGGGTTAGGTCGTACCCCCCCCCCCCCAAGACGGAACCAGGCTTGCATGAACACAATGTCAGGCTGAATCAGTGAAGTGAAGTGAAATGACAATTATACCTGACAATTAGGATAGCAGGAGAGCCAACTAAGCTACAAACATTGTATTGACGCGAGGCAAGCAAACATTGCACATTGCAGATTGCTCATTATGGGGAAAGATAATGCTGACTGATAGAATGACTGGCTTGCAACAGCCTTGAGATGAGTGCAACTTGGCAAAACAATCCTCACACACAGTTTTTTAGTTTGAGTGGTGTCATTTAACATCGTAATGCCCCTTTGCATGGGTATGATGCAAGAGGGAAATTGTGACAGCTGATGCAAAATACTGAACCTGCCTGACTTAAACAAAACAGCAAAACATTCGAGGTGCTAATTCATAAGCTGCTTCAAAATATTTTTGTTTTGTGGCTTTTTTATTGTTATTTTTATTTGTCATCATGTAGGAAGTTAACAAGGACGGAGAGGGCAGATAAGCCTAATGTCACTGGGCAGCTGCTGATGACCACCGCCTGTGTTGTTAGTAAGTAAAAGATGAGCCTCATGATAGAGAGAATATTGTGCATGTTCATATGAGCATTGCACTAGAATCTTGATTTCTTGGAAATGTATGGTGCTTATTGTTCTTTACTTTTTTTTAGAAAATATTGTTTACTGCAAAGCAAACTTTTATAAAGATAACTCCCTCAGCACTTCTTAACATGATCTTAACTTGAGCAGAAACCTCCTTGTAATTATGAACATTATATACGCTTATGTGTCATTCTGTCTTTTATTTTTTTTTTTCTTCTGACTAATTTATTTCTTTTACCCACAACCAAGAACCCTAGACACACCTGAAGTGACTGCACACACATGTAAACTTGCGCACACACTGTGATTGTAAGTTCCCTTATGGTGGCTGGTGCTCCGTCATGCTTCTCCAGTCACTCTCCTGGTTAATTATCCACACCATTAATTTATCGCTTTGTGTATTTGTTGCTTATTAGCTCTCCAGTGAGACAGAGAAAACACACTCGCACTTCAGCTTTGTAGAGTTTAATTACAGTGTAACCTGCACCAGCAGGGCTGAAATGGGGAGGAAACACACACAAAACACCTCTCATTTATACACTATGGGGGTAATGTGGCATTTTCTATAAGCACCAAAAACAAGAAAATTGGGCTCAGGCTGTGTCACCAATCCAAAGCGTTGATGTTTGCTGACTTGGTAATAAGACTCAACAATCAAAGTTACATATTATTTGTTTAAGTCTTTAAATCAGTGCAGTTAATGAGTTTAAGCATTTAAATGTCGTAACAGAAAATAGTTTTAACTTGAATGGATAATCAAAGGTGCCGCTCAGCTGGAAAGTGTAGGTTCAGATAATCTTTAGGTACCTTTATTCCCAAATTGTGGGGATCGAGAATTCAACTATTTTGTTGCCATGTATAAATGAGGTTTGTTTCCTCTATTTTATTGTTTAAGTCACTTTGTTTGTAAAGCACATTTAAGGAAAAGAGATGTGAGTCATTTTTTTATTATTATTTGTGAAAACAATAATTAGAGAAGATGAGATTCCAATAGATTAAATTAAAATTAAGAATATTATCATAAAATACACAATATAATTATTTCACAGTTATTCTGTTTATTTCTTCCTTGGTGCTGTCCTGATCTATGCAGTTCCTTACTGACTATTGTTATCTCTTCAGTTAATTTTGCACTGAAATAATAATTCCTCAGCCACACTTTGATCCTGCTTTCTTTTCTATTTGATTCTCTGTTTGTTTTTTTGCTTCTATGACTTTTTTTCTCCTTTTTTCCCTCCTTTTTCTAAAATATCCAAGGGTTTTCCCCTGAGTGACACATGTGGCTCTCTTGTGACAGATCAAGCATAAACTATTGAAATCTCACCCCTTGGTACCAAATGATAACCTCCATTAAAAGCCCACAACAGACACATGGACAGGAAAGTCAGCAGACACCTACACAAAGACATGGGGAGGGAGCACGAGCAGCAGATAACTTAATAGAGGGATCGGACGAGGGCTAAAAAGGAAGAGTGAAATCATTAGGATGCAAATGAGAGGGAACGATTAGCATGTGTTTGAGAGATTGAAAGAGATACTGTATGAAAGGCAGAGAAAGAGATTGAGTCGTCTCTGCTTTCGCCGGGGTTTTTTACACTGAAAGCAACAACTGTCACATGTTCGTTGTCAAAGATCCGACTGACGGGTGCAATTATTTTACAGTGATGGCTATTTTACCGGCTACAGGAATTTGTTTTACAATGCTGTGACTCATCCCCTCTGTTCAGATGATTTTAATGCAGCGTTTTATCAAAGACATGAAGACAAGGACTGATTTACCTGCTGTATTCTGCATAGAGTTCACCAGAATATAGTTTTCCATTTAATTTGTGGTTCCCTCTTTTGAGCCCCTTTAAACTATCATCCATTTTTACCTCAAATGAGTTTTCATAGAGGCCGACTGAGAGCAGCGAAAGAGAAGAGTAGGAGGAAAAGATGAGACTTTAACGATTGCAATCTTTGGCCATTTTGCTGTTTTTCCAGTAATATAAAATGAGTAAAGGATTACATTTTCTGTGTCAATAAATCATATGAATGGACCTTAATAAATACTGTTTTTATTGTAGCTTCTTGCTCTGTTTTGGATATCTACATCCTCGGTGCATTTGCCGTCCAGAAACAGGCAAAACACATCAGTGAGCCACATTGTTAAACTGGGTGACATGTTTCTTTATTATCATGAAGACACTCGGTGTAGTATATTTTAAGTCAGTCCCACATACACACCTGGCTGCACATTTGGTGCTCACTAAGGCACTTAATGCATATTATTGTGTGTCAGTATAAAGTTTTACAAATACATTGTTTAGCACCATTTGCTGAATGTGTCTTGCCCTTTTTATTAATGTAACTATATCTTCTATTTTCTAAATAAAACTGCTAATGTATGACCTGGATTTTAAAGATTTACTGGACTGACACTGAGTGACATAGATGTTTAAGAAAGTGAGAGAAAGTAAAAAAAAAAAAAAAAAGACAAATCTCAAGGTCTGTAACAAGTAAGATGACACATTTTCATTACTTGATGAGACAAAAGACAGTAAGGACAAGTCAATTTTCAGAATTGAAAGAGGGCATTTAAATAAAATATATTCCAAAATTCATAGTTTTTCATATAATTAAGATTAAAGAGTACATTAGTGGCTATAAACAATCATACATTTAGAATCAACTTTTAAAAAGATGTTAAAAAATGGCTTAGGGTACAATTTCTCAATTCTGCCTAATCATCCTTGGACTTTTAGTGAGGTTACTGAATGCAGAGCACTGATTGATTATTAGATTTGACATTTTAATTCAACAAACCCAGACAAATGCCTGAGAGACTGTCCTTTAGCTATCTAAGTACAATTTTTCAGCTCTAGTGATTATGAGTGTGTGTGTGTGTCTGCGTGTGTGTGTGTGTGTGTGTGTGTGTGTGTGTGTGGGTGTGGGTGTGGGTGTGGGTGTGGGTGTGCCCACCTTTGTG
>JAQNCA010000004.1:4212410-4227879 GCA_029783725.1 Acanthurus tractus
ACGTGTGCTCTTCAGATCTGATAAAAAGAAATCAAACACCATGACCCAGAATACAGTGTTATATTAAATATATATATATATATATATATATATATATATATATATTTCAACCTCATCACTGTCATGATGCAGTAAACTAAAGGTTCAGTTGTACAACTTGTATTAACAGGCTTTCATTTCAAATAAAATAAAATACAATTTATTTGCATATTGGGCTCAAGAGCAAAGGACACTTTCTTAACTGAGGATGCAGACAATAAGAACTCTAAGCAGTTAGTGAACTGGCACTAACTGCTCTATCAGCACACCTGTGCCTCCTCTCAGGCAGCGTGCTCCTGGATTCCCCAGTTCAGGAGTCATGTGACCTCCAGTTTCTAACATTTAGGCCACAGTCACACATAGATGAATGAAGGCAAGTGACTGTTGGCCGCTGGGGTGAAAATTTATCATATGTTGGGCCGATTGCTTACTTTCAGGATTTGACGTAAAAGCAGTTTGCTAGTCAAGTGATTTCTGGTTTTGCAAGAGGAAAATATTTGACTTCACTGATGAGAAAAAAGCAGGTCTTGCATTGTAGTTGGCGTGGGTGAGAAGTAGATGTAGACAAGCTTTAGTGAGGAGGAGCAGGATGCTCGTCCGTCCAAACGTTGGTATAAGTAAAGGAAAAGTATCCATCTCTCCTCCCCCTTTGTTCACAGCTCAGAGAGTGAAATACAGCTTATAAGAGCCACAGGGGTCATTTACATATTTTTCTTTGATACTGGTTGAAGGTGTGATTCACCAATCAAAGTTCACCACAGTTAAACTCTATGCAAAACCAAGAGGTGGTTTCTTTGCAGCTGTAAACAAATATTTTATTCACCTTTCACGTGCAGTGAGTGGCAGTGTACAGGAGGTGAATATAAATTTGCATATGTGTGAATGTGGCCTGACAGTAAATCCTACTGCACCTCTTTTAAACATAATGTTTTATGGGGACTAAATGAGCTCAGTGTTAGACATCATTTTAAAAGAAAATTATAGAATGATGTATTAATCAGATTAGTTCTGTAGGCTTTCTTTGTTTTACCTTTAACACAGAAGGTCAGAGGTCAAAGTCAGGATGCAACAGCCGTAGAAGAGCTGGAATGGTCTGTTTGTTCAAGGACAGATGGTTTTGGTGGCTTTTGTACATTCAGCAGGCAACTCATTTGCTTCCAGTCTTTGCTTAATGAATCTACAGCATGTTTGATTAAACCATGAATATTCATCATTTAATTGCACAAAAAGTTCTTAGAAGTTTAGTGTCAGTGCCAGAGAAGGAAGCAGCAAAAATATGATATTAAAAAAAGCAAAAAAAAAAAGGAGTCACTTGAGGATTAGTGTAATTTGTATTATTTTTTTAACAATATGAGTGTCTGTAGTGTCTTTCCTTGCTTCTCTTAATGTTAATAATCCATAGCAGATCAAAATTAATTAATTGTGCCGCGTCATTTCTGTGAATTTAGTGCAAGAAAAGTAAAAAACTCAAAAGAACTTTGAGTTTGTTTCAATGTCACATTCAGAGATACATCTGCATCATTAAACAGACCCTCTGAGAACTTCAGTACAAAAGAAGACGAGAAGAAAAGAAAAGAAAAAAGGGACCAGCAAGGACAAACGTTTTAAAACAGCAGGAGAGCCATCAATCTTTCCCTGGATCAATTTCCTAAAGGCCAGAAGATCAGGAATAAAGCCAGAATGGGGTTAATCTGTAGAAATTATTTTGTTATTAATAATAATTTCTCAAATATCTAACGGCCCAGAAAGACGGACTGTAACGCTAATCAAAGCTGATGGGAGAGTCTGTCTTTGCACATCAGAAAATTCCCTCCTGTGATAACCTAAAGTGGTGTATGGATTTAGTTCCTATGTGTTCAGTCCAAGTAAAAGATGAAATATATTGACGTCATCGTATTTCAATTAAACGCTGAAGGATTCTTTGCTTGCGCTGGCACACAACATTTTAACCTCTAATCATTTAAATGGGAGTTTTACTCATAAACAGTCGCATTCAGTCTTGTTTCGCTTGCTATTCTTCTTAACTCAGCAATTTTCATTATGAGGCAAATGTACTCTGATTCAATTAAATTGCTGTTTTGCTCATTAATAGTCACAATATTATGTTGTTAATAGATTCAATGGTCTAACTGAGTGTGTGTGTGTGTGTGTTTATGTGTGTGTGTGATCTTGGAGAGTTAAAACAGGCATAATGAAGTAGCAAAAAGCTGCCTTCATCCTCAGACCCCTGAAACAAGCAATTATGGCTAATTTGTCCTTTTAAAAAGACATGGGGAAGCCATTTGTCCTGGAACACACACCCAAACACGCGCACACACACACACACACAAGCACAATGCGAGAATATTCATGTCTCTACCTCCCCCTCCACAAACACTTAGGAGCTAATTATTGTTATTAACATCATGGTTGAAATCCCTCCACAAGGACATGTCAGCACACTTCAACATCTGTACACTTCTTTGCTTTCATCAAAGAAACAAGAGCGACGACAGGAGAGGAGGGAAGAAGTGACACATAAAAATGTCCTGGGATCACCTTGAAAAGGCCTAATCAAAATGTTTCACACTTCTAAATCATTTTGTTTCACACACACTGACACCATTTCACTTCAGAGGTAATTGCCTCTCACAAAATATTGGCCTAATGTATACATGAATATTGATTTAGCCATAAGCAGCACCATTCCCATTACAGGCGATGTTACTCTGATTTTACTATTATTTCAATCACACGGCCATTATGGACAAGCATGTTTACTACGATGGCATTATATTAACTATAAAACACGGATTAGCCTGTGGCTTGATTCCTATTCAAGATGAATGCGATAAACATGGCTGAGGATCAATAAACTTTGGATTAACTTACATATGATGCATGTCAATGGATGAGCAGGACTAAATACAGTGTATTCTGCAACAAAGCGACTCAAACATTAATCAGCCAGCCAGTGTTCACCTCAGCTGTGGTTTTCCGCTGCACTCCAGGTTTGGGCCGTTGTGTCAGAAGTCTAAAGATGGCAGATCAGAACTCTTTTGCCTCGGCATGTTCTCCAGGTCCGACAGATTTTATAACCCCTGCAGCATGCTCTGGATCTGCCTAGCGGTCTTCTCTTGGCTTGAACTACCTAAAATGCACAGGTAAGCTTCCATTAGGCATCCAGATCCTGATCTCCTTCATGAGGTCATAACATCCAAATAGGGTGAAACCTAGACACCCTTTGAAGGATACCTATTTCAGCGTCTTGTAACTACAATCTTGTCTGTCAAAACTTGCCTATCTGTTTGGAGGGGCGAGAGAAAGCCCTGATTTTTGATGAGCTTTGATCAGAATTTCTCTGGGCTCCGGGTTAACAAAGGAGCGACATTGGTACATAACTCTAAAGGCTTCTCCATTGCTGATGTGCACCTCCTCGCAAAATGTTTTTAACATTTTGGAGCAGCTGAGCCACAAATATACCATTTGGGGAAGTACAGAAAGTACAGGGGTCAGTTTATCTGTGAAAAGAGCAAAAGCAAAAGATAAAAATTTTTTAGGTGAAATCACCGCGCAGTGATTTGAAATATGAGACCAAATTTTAGGAAAATTGAGGTTATTTTATCCTCCAATATGATTATCATGATAGAGGAAGGTTTACACTTTTGTTGTACAACCCTTTGTCTTTTTTTTGTGGGTCAAAGGGTTTTGTTTTTTTTTTCCTTAGAGTGCTTATGTAAAGGCATGGCCCAAGTCTTTTTACAGCATGTTTACCAACGAGCCCTTAGTCTTTGTTGCTGATGTTGCTGTTTGATTCTCTGGAGCTGCATTTGAAATATCTGGATATCACAATTCTTTATAACATTGGGTTGATTTCACACATCCTCAACGCAAATATTTTAACATCAAAAAACAAGAATAAGAAAATAAGGCATCGAATGGCTGTGTGTTTTTATTTATTTTAAAAATCGAGGAGATTACCTCCTATATATATATATATAAAGCTCACTGTGTTCATGTGTACCCTCCATTGTTATTCTAAACCCCAGTGAATAGGTCGAACCACTTCACTGGTTGAAGACACACAGGAGATGCTGCAGAATAAATACACATGCACACACCCACACTCAGACACACAAAATTAACTGTCTTGCTCTCGTCTCTAATGCATCTGTCATATCAGGGGTAAGCCCTTTTGATCTCTCTCTCCCCCCCCCTCTCCCTCTGACAGCTGGCTTGCTGCTCACTGGTCCTAAATGAATTGATATTTCTTCTGGCCACTTGAATTTGTCACTTGACTTGTCTGTGTAATCTTCGCTCCTTGCGATGTCTGCTCGGGTGCATGTGCTTAGAAAACCAGTCCTGTGTTTTGGATGAAAACACACAGCTAACACAGTCACTGTCAGGCTGCCAAGTCGGGCAAAAATGCCTGTAGAAGGCCTCTATGATGAACCTGTCAAAGGTGATCACATTTCTTTGTTTAAGCACTACAATGAGACGTGATCACCTGCAGATACACGAGTAGACTGAGTGGCAGAGAGGCAGATTTGACTGACTTTAGTGAGGGTTAGAGGGTTGCATGGCCCTCAAGCCATTATTTAGATCCATCTGTGCCAATGTGGTAGATTTCTGTATTACTTAAACACATAGAACTCTGGTTCAGAAGATGATTAAGCAATGAAACCTTGAATACTTACTCAGAGATGTTAGGGCCTACACCTGCAACATGTCCATTACTGTGCAGTGCTCTGCTCCTGAGCGACAGGAACAGTCCCAAAAGTTTGCGACTGTCATAACGTCAGTGATTGAGGTCAACTTTAAGTTACCATAAGAAAATTTACCTCTTTGACAATTAAATTAAAACAGTTTTCCTAAATATCCTTTACCTTGTTACGGAGCATGCTCATTGATGTCCTGTATAAAGCTGTTTTCTAGAGACTGAAAATGCAGTTATTCCACAATAAATGTAAACTCTTACTCAAAACAATGATAAGCACGCTACTTATTTGCCAAAATCGGTCAGCATTGTGAGATTTTGTGTAAAGATGTTATATTTTATTTTTATGTTTTTGTCTTTGTCTTTTTATCATTTTGTGTCTGTCTTTTTTGAATAAAAAAGGATCTGTAGGGGTAACAGGTGGACTTAAGAAGGACTAATGTAAATCAGCTTGAAAATGTACATTTAATAAAACCTTACAAAACATCACAGAGCCAGTCTCTCATCTGCTTGTCTATCCCCCACTTAGCTTTGCTTCAGTCTTTATATAGCTGCCTCTTTGAGTGTCTCCCAGCTCAATCACTCCATATCTCTATCAAAAGCGCTCTTGAGGAATATGGCACAATAATATTCAGCATAAAATCAATGGCTTGTTTAATTTAAACAGGGAGGAAGTGGGAAGGCTGGGTAATTGCAGAGAAAGGCCCACAAATCAGCCGTCCTTGTTATCCCATTTGACGGACCATTAAACGTCTGCAGGAATAAACATTATTTTTAGCTTAACTACCAGCCTCAGCTGGCTACAGAGAAGATGGACAAATCATTCCAACCAAAAAAAAAAATAAAAGTGGCCTCAAGAGGTACAAATTTTGAGCCGGTTGTTTATCATATCATATTTCTATATTTAAAGGTTTCTCTGACGTCATCAACAGCTGAAACTGTGAAGCATACATGGAACAAAGCTGCACCTCTTGTAGCTGCACCTGTGTCCAGACCACACTTGTTTGGAGTCAGAGTCCTATGAGGGACTACGAGCACTAAGAGGTTAGCTTAGCATCAGTTATAGCACCACTGGAGAGGATTGGAATGGCACTGAAGGTTTCTTTTTTTAAGTGGAAAGATGTTTTTACTCTTCTCAGGACTGGCTTTGGTAGTTTTATTTGCCAACTGGCTCTGTTGGTACCACATCTGATTGATTAAAATTAGCCTGGGAGAGATGGTGATAGTTCATTTAATCATCTGCCTGCTTTCACAATTAATTTTTAATTGCCATGTTTTTGGCTCTCATTCACTAGTATACACAAACCCCAAATTTGAATTTTGGGGCTCTTGAAAATAAATCTTGGAGAGCAAACAACCAGACAATGATTTAATCCTAGAAGGAAACTGATGTGTTTGCAGTGGTCAAAATCATTGGAATCATCCCGGCAGCTGCAGGGACAGCATGAGTGGAAGCAGTAATATGGAGATTACGTGGACTATGAAATAGGTTGGGTTTTACTGGGTAGATGATGATAGAAGGAGGCCACTTCACCATCTCCACCTGACTGACTGAGGAAATTACTCTTTCTCTATCTGTCACTGTAGTTACCCCCCTTATATTTATCTCTGTTTCAGAGAACAAAGCAGATGTATGTACGATACTCGTGTTTCCCCCCCACAGCTCTGCTCTTATTTTTCACAGATAAGACTGTTTTTTTATATGTTGCCCTTGATAAATGTCCCCCGGGGAGTTGTCAGAAATTAACTTTATCTGGTCTTTAATTAGAGAACATGTGCTCTGATGCATCTCTCGCAACCCCCCCGCCCCCCCCTTAAACCCCAACATCACCCCTCCCAGCCCACCCCCTTACACTGTCATTTTCAAAGCTATTCTAAGGCGATGTGTGATTATCTGTGACATTGCTTGACATGTGCCTGAAGACTGTCTCTCTCTTCACTATCTCTGCTCGGTACCTTTGTCTCCCTCTCTCTTTCTTTCTGTCTCTCTCTAATCAAAAAGCCAAACCATGCAGACAGCTCAGAGCAAATAACAAGTCACTCACCGAGAATGTTTGAAGATGACGGAGCGACCGGGGCGACGAGGGAGGAAATACACTCTGATCGTTCCCGGTCTTGAAGCCAACACGATATTTCAACCCATATGTGTACACCAGTATTATTTTAAGATTTTTTTTTTAATGATCTTGTTTGTGCTGTATTTCGTGGATGTAAACATGTTATTTGCAATGTAACAATAGCCACGGACCTCCTCTACCAACGCTTGGATTTGGAGAAGCAATTCTCATTAGACATTTCTAACCGTGCAGAAACACAGAGATCAAGCACATCAAGAACTCCTGAAATTTGGATTTGGCATATAAATCCTCATACTGAAACAACAAAAAAGATGGACCTTAAGTACAGCTTTCTTCTGTTAATTATTTAATCCCATGTTTTTCTTTTAATTAATGCCAAGGAACAATACTCAAAACAGAAACTGCCCTCAGTCCAATCACCCTTGGGGCCCCTCAAACATGACATGTAAGGTTTATGTTTAGTCATGAGATGTATGAGGGAGCTTTGGCATTATGGCCAAATTGGAAAAGATCATTCCACACTTCACAATTTACATCCAGTGCCAACAACCAATGCACGAGATAGTGTGGCTGTAATGAAGCGAAAAAGGCTTGGAGGTCAGCGGGGGTGGATGGGAATGTGGCGCCTCAAACCTGCTGCGTCCCGTCACAGAAATGCAGTTAATGTTTGCTGTTTAGTTTATGTTCTTTTTTCTCATTGTCTTGAAAAACTAGTCATAATTTCAAGGGGCTGCCTAAACAAAGATAAAAAAGTAAATTAAACAAAGATAAAAAAGTAAATTAAATAAAGATAAAAAGTATCCTCCCCGAACCTCAATATCAACCGTAGCATAGTAGTCACATGATGTGGTTGACAAAAAAAAGCTACTAATGCAAAAACTTGGCTTATCATAAGTAAAAAAAAAGTGATTAGGTCAGTGATCAGAGATTAACTGACATGAACAAATAACAGGGTGTCTTTAATTTCCCACCATGTTATTTAGTGCTGAAATATGAAAAAAAAAACCTAATCTTTTAATTTACACATTTGAAACAAAGGAGCATGTTGGCCTGTGTCTGTTTTTTATACATTTCTACTTAAATCATTCATCGGGACTTGTGTCTTTTAACCCTCCTTTCTTTATGCAAAGCAAATATAATGACAGACACAAGAATGTTTTTAAGTAGCAGTGAAGTCTGTAAGTGCCGACTGGCACAGAGGCAACATTTATATTAAAGCAGGTTTGGATGGCAGGCGGTGAAACATAGATGAAATTACCCATTTACCTTCCCTCAGAATGTTGCCCATGTATCAGAGCCAGAACAAATACCACATAATTACATAATTAATCAGATCATGTATGTTTCCTCTTCCTTCCCTCATTTTTTTGTTCTTTGGTACAAGAGTCAAATGCATGTAATCACTTGTTCTGTAATGTAATCTGATCAGGGCCATGTAATTCTTCATTTTCCAGCAGCTCCCTAGAGCAACAGATCTGAGAGCGAGATGAATGTGGCTGAGTCTCGGTCCCTCCTCTCTCTGTCTCTCTGCTCTCCTCTCTAAATGTGGCTCCCTCAGTGTGGTTAACCGCTTGGCCATGTAGCTGCTGGCAGCTGCGTCTCCCGCCGCAAGACAATTTCTCTCCTCCTCACTTGTCTCTGCGTCTATATATCCATCCATCCGTGCTGTACTTCCCTTCTCTCCTCCCCGTCCTCCCCATCCTCATCTCCTCCAGTCAGCTATTCTTCTTCTTCTTTCTCCTCATCTTCCCCTTCTCCTTCCCCACTTCTCCTCTTTCTCCTCTCTCCTCCCTCCCCTCCAGTGGCGACACCAACCATCAGGTCCCATCTATCTGTGTGTACGTCAGCAATTAGAGCGTCGTGGCAGCCAAATGCCAGCCATGTCCCCAAGCTACACACATACACACACACTCAAAGGCTATGCCCTGACAAAACAGCAAGAGAACAAATCACACCATAATTTATAATCTCGCTGTGCTAAAATCTCATTATATTACAGACATATGGATTTGGCGGCATGCACGGCTGGGGAGCCAGTGCTATAAATTCCACCAATCGTAAATTATTAAAGGAAAGATAGAAATGACCGTCGCCTGTCCAGATTAGCTGTAAATCACACTCAAACACGGTTTGTTTAAGGAATTAAGTCCCACGTGGTGTAAAGGACCTAACGGGGTATTACTTTAGTCAGTGGGTGGTGGGAAGGGTCAAGTTTGAGCTGCCTTGAAATATCAAAGGATTATGGGTTCAAGCCATAAAATAAGCATGGGGTTCCTGCTAGGAAACCTTTATCTTTATCTGTATGTACACCAACTAGCTTAAAAGTCCTGAAAATGCCCTTTTCACTTCCTAATTACTATGTTTTAGCATTACAAGAGAAAAGCCAAGTCAATAAGCAACATAAACAAAGCGGAAACCCGTTAGCTTGTCACACCATCTCCACTAGATTCGCCTTTAGCATAGTTTAGAGTTTTGAAAAAGTGAAATTCAATTTAAGGATAAACGCGGCCAAGCAGAGGTGACAGCGGGCTAAGAGAGAGCAGCCCCGGCCCTCCGCTGTCAGCTCGGCTTTTCATTATCACTCTGTCATTTCAGAGGAGATGTCAGGGGTTTCATAACACAAAGATGTGACTCAGTACTGGATGCGAAGAAATCTGCTGAAAAACAGAGTGAGCTCTCATGTGAACCCGGCCTTGATAACACACATCGCTGTACACTCATCATGATTCTTAGTTTGGTTGCCAGTTGGTCAAATTAAAAAAAAAAAAAAAGCCCTAAAACCAAAGAAGAGTATCCCTTTTCTTTGAAACACTGGTTTGTTTAGCTTTCAAAGCCGTTGAGTAAAACTTCTGCGATTCCCCGACATCGATCATGTGAGTGATGTTAAAATGAAAACTCAAGGCAAGGTTTGCGAAAGCTGTCTTTGCTGAAAGACGCAGGGCAAACGCAGGCCTCGATGTGTTTCATGTGGGGAATTTTTCAGGAATGAGGGTTTAAAAATGAACCAATTAGACAGACATCTCCAAACAAAGTATTCTCAACACGACCGCGAGTTGAAATGTATCTGTTGGGTCTAAGAACATAAAGTGCAGCTGCTCAGTATTCCTTCATTCCGGTTTGATCTCCACTCTTTTTGTTGATTTTCTGGATACATTTAGATACATGCAGTATCAGTATAAATGCAAAAATAACATCTGGCTGATAGTTTAGTGGCTTTGATCATCCGCTGATGTTGATGTACTGAGGTCAGGTGTTCCTCTGTCCCTCTCTACCCGGGTACCACCCCTCACCGAAATCAGAGTGTTTCCAAACATGAGCACATGTCTGGCAGGGACAGTCTCTGATCGTGTGCTACGTTTGTGAAAGGTCAGCACCACAGAATGTTTGGCCCTGATCCTGCGGACATTGCCCAAAGTTCATATGTAATAACAGCTTCAGAAAGAATCTCTCTTCGAGAAGCTCACAGGGAAAACATCTGTGTTGAAACAGTGCAATTGGAGCCATTATGTTCCAGCTCGACTATCTGTGAGACATCAAATATAATCCAGGAAGTCAAGTTTGAATAGTAGAAAAATGATTTTTTAAAGGCCAATAAAACACCAAGACAGCATTTATAACACCCGCATGCCAGATTTAAGAACTCTGGAAAGTACTTTTTTTGGCATCTGTCTTGTCATAAATTATGACAGTTGTGAGTTTATCAACTGAAATACTCCATTCTGCTCTTGCTCGGCCAACACAGCACCCTGCTAATCACACGGCATTTGGGTCCAGAAACTTCAACTTATTTGCCAAACAATCCTGTGTTTTTAGCCAGAGCTCACTTCCTTTACTTGTGCACAGGGCTGCTGGATTGGATTGAAACCTCTAAATTGGATTGTTTTATCCATCCATAAAACACACCATCGACAGAAATGAGTTTGGCTGAAGTGTGTCACAATGGAGTGTGTATGGTATCCTAAATCACAGATTTTGGAAAGAGTTGTTCCAGTTTGTTGTTTTGAAAACAACAAGCGCCACAGACTAATTCTTATTCTCATCAGAGTGTTGGTGTGAAGGCAAAGATAGATGTCCAAAAACCAAGGCAAATAGAGAAAAAAAGCCATACGTCTACTACACCTTTAAGCTCATTCATAGAAGTGTCCCTTCCACCTCTGCTTTTTGCATGGGGAATGTCTTGAGAGTGGGGGGAGTAGCAGTACAGATGCCTCAGCAGTGAAACAGGTGCTATCAAAGTGCTTCCCAGTCAATACACACAGAGGCAGCATTTAAAAACATCAGAGGGCCGGACTAAAGGGTGGCATTAGACTTTGAATGGAGAGGGATCTAATACATGGATGGTCCTCTTCCTCAGTCAGCCCATTGACTCCAAACTGAGCCTATTAGCAAGACAACACACCACTAATGGCACTGCTACTGCTCCTCATGTGTATGGAGACCACCCAGCACACACACACAGACAGGCACACACACACACACACACACACACACACCCCTTTTCACTTTTCCCACGCTTTTGCTACCTAAAACATTGGTATATTATAACATGGAACCAGATCGAAGCTTGAGTTCCGTAAGTGAACTATCACACATCTTGTGTGATGAACAGTAGTTGTGAGATTTCATTTTGCAGGAGAAATTAGATGGTAGCAATCTGTTCGGACTCTTAAGATCTTCTGAGATGGCACAATTTAAAAGTTATAGTTATAGTTAGTTTATATTGAATTGAACTTTATTTCTGGGCCTCAAAAAATGTATTTCAGAAGTAAATGTTTGTAAGGTCAGGAATGTTGTACTTCACACGGATCACCTGAAGGAGAGTTTTCATACTGGAGTGCTGATTTAACTCAGAAAAGAACATCGATTATTTACCAAAAATGTGAACAAGTGTTTTTAGAGTCTCTCTTCATTTTTGCAGAATCATTACAGTGGTTTTCAGCCTTTTAATGACAATTAGATTTAAATCTTCTTTGGTGGTTTCTTTTTATTATTTTCTAGTTTTCATTAATTGTTACTTCTTTCTTTTTCATTTCATTCATTTATTAGTATCAGAGCTCAATTGAATCTGCAAAAAGAATATGCTTTTTTATTCATGTGATCTGAAATTTTCTGATTTAAAAAATGTGACGATTTGTATTCATCAGTTTTTGCACTAATGTAAGGTTTCATTCTAGGCAGATTATTTGCCCATTCGTCACCAAAACGTAACAACAAAATTGAAACACATTGCACCACCCCTGCACCACCCCCGCACCACTCAGCTACCCAAAGTTAGTTACAACTGAATAAGAAAGGTAAGCCTGAAGCTGTTAGTAGTATTGGTCAATTCCATTTGTGACCAGCAGGGGGATGTAGTGGAGAGGAAGACGGGGACAAGAGGTCTCTTTTCCCTCTGTGTCTCAGCCCCTGACACACTCTGTCCTCAAAAAACATACACACACACTTTATTTTGTCCAATTATAGCAACCCAGCCCACCACACACACACACCTTTAGACATACTGAAGATTTCCAAAGCAAGTTAAAGTCAACTTCACCATAAATCGGCTGTACCTTTGGATTTTCTTCATGATGACACTAATATTTTCACAATGATTATTGTATATGAGGGGATAAAGGAGCATACAAGGAGCTACCATACTTGTTATTAAAAAATACCTATGCACAGATATGAATTATATTCGGAAAAAAACAAATGTATTTCTTTCAGAGGAATTAATGAATACTATACTATAAGGAAACGAGCGCTTGACTTTTCCCATAAAGCGTAAATACTTGAAATACAAATGCTGTGGAAGTTTTGGTTGCCAGCACTTTGCCACAGAGCCGCGGGGAGACTTTGTATTGAACTTCCCTCCCTCTCACTAACTTCAGTCTCTAGAGCGCACTTTATAAGAGTGTCTGGTAGTCCACCTCTTTTTGTTAAGAGGTGGACTTCATTGGCTTTATGGTGAACAGTCTCTCCAACGGGTGAGAGAAAGAGAGAGAGAGGGAGGGAGAAAGAGAGAGAGAGAGGGAGAAAGAGAGAGAGAGGGGGATAATTCATTCACTTTGCGCACAAAGCGCAGTGGAAATCACCCAGGGGAACGACACGGCAGACAGAGGGGAGAGGCAGAAGGGTGGGTGGGGGGGTAGTTGAGACACTGTCCACACAAGAAAACGGACAAAACACACTCCTAGAAATAAAAAATAATAACAAAAAGAAAATCCTGAAAATTTAACGCCCTGTTATAACGATTCATATTGTGGAAGTCCAAGAAAAAAAAGCCAGTTTTTGTACAGTTGACTTGTCTGGTCATGGCAGAGATATTGTCACTGAAATATTGTAAGAGATTTTGTCGCGTAAAAGAAGCACAGAAATATGACACATGTCCGGTTGAGTGTCTGATCTTCCCCGTAAAAAGAAACCGAGTGATCCAGTTTTTGTCTGTTGGGTTCTGCCAGGCGAAAACAAAGCGCAGTCCTCTGATTGTTAGAAGCGACAACTGTGATGACCAAAGAGTTCAAAAATAACTAAGAAGTAACGATAATGAAATCAAACTCTGTTTTAACCATGATGAGGCAGATGGGTGGTGTGTCCGTGTGTCTGTCTGTCTGTCAGTCAGTCATTGATCGACCCGAGCGCTGCGCGGCAGCACTGCACCTCGGAGCGCTCTGGACACCCCTCCTCCCCTCCTCCTCTCCCCCCCTACTCCCCTTCCACCCCCACATTCCCCGCTCCTCAGCCTCGAGCTCAGCTCCAGCTCCAGCCTCGCTCACGTCGCTGTTGAACACTGAGACCCCCACAACCAACCCCCCCCCCCCCATCCCCTCACACCACCACCTCCGCCACCACTGCCTGCCACCGTCTCTGCAATCCAGCGCTCCCTCACCGGCTTCACTCCTCTCTCCTCTCACTGATCGTCCCTCTCGGTGTTCCAGCGGAGGGGCTGCACGCGCGATTGCGCTATTGATACCCACTTTACACTGTGTTTGTGGAAAGTCAGTCTCTCTCTCTCTCTCTCTCTCTCTCTCCCTCTCTCTCTCTCTCTCTCTCTCTCTCTCTCTCCCTCGCTCTCCCTCGCTCTCGCTGTCCTCCTCTCTGGTTTGCGCTTTGGTAACCTAACAGGGAGGTGTTAACTACTTTTGCTTCCACAAAGCGCCTCCCGTTATCTCCGGTGCTGCTGCGCAAAAGCAAAAAAAAAAAAAAGCCAGAAGGGCCACTGCTACTGATATTTCCACTCAGCAGAAAAAAAAAGTTTTCCGTTTGTTGTGAGGATAAAAAAAAAAGAAAAAGAAGAAGAAGCCGGAAACCGAGGAGTCGTCTGCAGAAGAAGCGGATTGTGCCACGGCGAGGTAAGTAACACTGTTTGTCTTTTTTTGTTGTTTGGTTGAGTTTGAAGCTCATACAGTTTGTGCTTCCACGCCTGCTCGCGTTCCGCCGCTCCTCTCCGCCGTGGAAGCGCCTTTTTCCCGTCGTTTCTATAAACTTTTTCTTTTTTTGCGGGGATTGTCTCTGTGCGGTTGCGTTCTCAGGCGTAAACACATACACACAGAGGGAAAAGTCACGGCACGGTCCGTGTCTCCGTTTGGACACTGACTTTTTTACATGTGTGCGCGTGAGTGCGTGCAAATGTATATCTGTTTGTGTCTATCTAAACGAGTGCGCACGCGCGTGCATGCACGTACGAGGTTTCTCAAACAAGAAAGTGACTTCTTGAAAACACTTGTTTTAGTGTGCGAGCGTGTGTCAGTGCCGTTCTGCGTGCGTTCGCATCCACACACACCCCGCACATTACAGCTGCGCCGCCCGGCCGCACGCTCAAACCAACATTCCCACTTTTTACAACTCTAAATATTGATTTTTGTTATTGCTTCTGAGAAAAGGCTGGTCAGGTCCCGTCAGGATTACTTCTCAGCTCTTTTTACCATGATAAAAAAACTAAAAGAGTTAAAAATGCAATGAAATTCTACTGGAGAAACTGTAATCTTTATTATTTCTGCAGAGCTCCTGACATCTTTTTCCCATCAACACCCGGGGGATCATCAGCTCTGAACGTTAGTCTGCAGGCCGACAGTGAATCTGTGCGTTTAAAAGTTGACTTTTAGTTCTTCACGTGAAGTCAGCGGTACTTTCAGCTCACTGAGTCATTTATATCGCTGGTTTTCATTGAAAGTTATTGTTGCCATGGAGCACCGAAGCGCCTGTGATGATGACGGCATTTTGCTTAAAAACCACCGCATATTGACCCGCATGTTAAAAGCTCTGATGAGCGAGATTTTGATGGAACACGAGCAGTGTAGAAATTTAGAGAGGGTTCCTGGACCGCAGCATACTGTTAATGGGATAACACATTTTCCAAAAATTAGGATCTACTATCTACTAGTATTAAACTTGTCTTGTTTTACCATGTGCGATTGTAAAAATTAAAATAAAAGAAAACCACCAAAGCGTGATAAAGAAAGAAAAACACATAAATTAGATAATTGTATTAAGGGAAAGCCTCCCCCGAGCGTGTGTGAATTCAAGTCCTTAAATGCGCTACAAATTATTCTCTGTTTTCCTGAAAGAGAAACAGACGGCTTGCATTCAAAAAGAAGGCGACTCACTGCGTAGCATGCGCGTGCACGTGTACACACATGCACCACCCACACACACTTACACACACACACACACA
>JAQNCA010000004.1:4238365-4248888 GCA_029783725.1 Acanthurus tractus
CTCTCTCTCTCTCTCTCTCTCTCTGTCTCTGGGCCCTCTCTTCTCTGCTTCCTCTTGGCAGTTGTCGGTGTGTGTCTTTGTGTACGTGCGTGTGTGTGTGTGTGTGTGGGAGGCGGGGGAGCGTGCCAAAGCCGAGATCAGGTTTGAAAATTGATTTGAATGAGTGTTGTGGACAGCTGATAGCTATAAAAGATTTTCTCCTTTCATTTCCCAGGGAGTTTCTCCTTTGATGTTGGCTGGTAGTCAACGCAGCTTTGAAGCTCGCCTTGAGCGGGCCGGCCCGCCACTTGATACTGTGTGAGTTTGTGTTTGTTGTGTGTTTATGTACGTGTGTGTACATGACTTCATGTTTGACCTTTTCAAGTTACATTGGTGTTGAATTTTTGGTAGCAGCGGTGACTTTTATGATAATGTGACGGAGAATAATATTTTGCAAAACGACATGATTTTATCTGATTCAATCAAATAAGGTAAAAATTACTCTTGATAACCTATTTGCATGTAAGCGGATATGATTTTTTTTTTTTTTTTTTGGTAATCCAGAACGACGTACAAAATCCCACAATCACTTTTGTATGACAAGCACATCTTTACCTACTCTTAATCTGAACATATTGGATGCTTAACAAGTCAGCCACCTTCAAATTGCCCTTAGGGGATAAAAATCTCTGAAATGTTATTTTTCATCGGCTGCCTTTCCGCATTTCTCCGACCAGCCAATCGCACGCTCCGATCTAATCCCCGAGAGGGAAGATTCTAGTCCTTTGCCGCGGATGCTGGGGAGGTCGTGAGGTCAAGTACGGCTAATTTATTCACTCAGTCAGATTTCCTCTAGCTCGTGGATGGCAGATGGAGAGGTCTGATATGATATCACCCATCTGAATCACCCAAGGGAGGAGACAGCAGGAGAGACAGGGGGAGGGAGGGAGAGATGGAGGGATGAGAGGAGAAGAGATTGACAGAAGAGATCCAAAAAGAAAGAGAGGACAGATAGTAAAAATTGGGGAATTAAAAGTGGTTAGATAGAGATAGGAAAGGGTGGCATAGCCTGCAAGAGTGTGGAGTGTGTTCACCCCACCGAGTCGGGTGTCAAGCTGAACATTGAGCCACATAGCCTCTTATCAGATGTGTGTGTGTGTGTATGTGTGTGTGGGCGAGATGTGTGTATGTGTGTGTGTCCTTATCATAAGACAAGTGGTTCTGGTCCAATAAGATCCTGGGAGATGGTAGGAATAAGCGGCTTAGACCAAGATCTGAGATGGGAGAGGGAGGGAGGAGAGATAGCGCTAGGGAGATGAGAGGAGGAGATGACTAGGAGAAAAGAGGAAGAGGAGGAGGAGATGGGCAGATTAGGAGGATGGAGGACAAGGAGGGGACATTTGGAAAGAGATGAGACGTGGAGGGCTGTAGAGATCAGAATGGAAAGATGTGATGTGGAAACAGTTTGGAGAAGTTTTTTAAAGAGCAGAAGGAAAAGGGGAGAGGAAAGTGGAAGAAGTTTTGGGGTTTTGAAATAGTTCTTGGCTTTTTGTCAAAGAGCAGGGATTTACAGGATTTGATCAACAGTGTCAACTTGAGGACACTTTTTCCCAAGAGGCTCTGAATGTGTGGCTTTAACAACAGTGTCCACTTAAGTACACTCAGTCCTCAAAGGTTTTGACTTCAAGACTCGGTTTCCAGCATCTCTTTTATTAAGAAATTTCCACTCAGCCTCCAGCATTTCCACTACATACAGATTGAGAGCAAGACATTGATCTTTGTCAGTTTAAAAAAAAGGAGTACGCCTCTTGTCTCTGAGAGAACCTATCATTAAGAAAAGATGAGGAGGTCTAAGACGAATATAAAAGGGCGTGTGTTCAAGGAGCTGATTTTAAGCACTTAACGTCAGATCTGTGCTCTTTAAAAGTAGCCGAAACCTCAAATAATCTAAAGTGAAAACCTTTTTTAAAGGGCAGGCCTTGTCTGATCACAAGTCATTTGAAAAAGTTGCTTGAGAAAGTTTAATTACCTTTGCTGATCGCGTTCTGTGTTTTTTGAGCGAGAACTCGGTTGAGAGGTCACAACACACACTTTTGTTCATTTGGCGGAACAGTCGAGACGGTTCTTCTTGTGACTTGAATCATGATGGACCCGACAAGACCTTATTTTTCAGGAAAATAAAATCACTGTTGCACTAAGAAAATAAATTGGAACTAATACTTGTGTTTTTTTTGTTTGTATCCTCTCAGTTCGGCGACCACATGAAGATGAGGAACCAGCTGTGACGACCTTCGGATGTCCACTCCCCCCCCCACCCCCGGAGCGATCGACTTCAGCAGCACATGAACACACTCCTTCCAGAGGGGAGACTTCAACTGATCATTACTGAGGAGGAAAAATTAATCTTGACCGTTTATCGTATTTATCGATAAGACTGAAGTAATCCAAACTGAAGTCTGTAAAGGACTGGTTGTATCCAACGGCACTTTCCTGGTGAGGAATGATCTGGACTGAACTGAGCTCAAGTATTTGGCCAAGGACAGATAACTCACTTTAGTTGTACTTCAGAGATATGAATTGAATTTAAGCTAACCTAAACTGATGTTAGCTAACATTCTTTAATTCCTTAAAAAATACTCTTCTCTCTCATAAACAGCTCATCAAGCTCCCTCTCTTATAAAACCAAATCCTTTAAGACTCCAACTTAGATTCCCTCTCTTCCTCGGACCCTTCCCAAGGGTCTTGGACGTTGCTTCAAATCTTATTGAGGAGAAATTATCTCCTCCTCTTCCTAAAGTCTGTACGACCTCTATCTTAAGTCCAGAGATGGACCTCCATAGGGCAGCCTTCAAGATGGAGAGCTCCTCCTACCTGCCCAATCCCCTGGCCTCCCCAGCCCTTATGGTTCTGGCCTCCACTGCTGAGGCCTCCCGTGATGCCTCAATTCCCTGCCAACAGCCTCGTCCATTTGGCGTCCCAGTATCTGTTGAGAAAGACGTCCATTTGCCATTTAACAATGGTTCTTACACATTTGCATCAATGTACCACCGTCAAGGTGCAGTCCCACCAGGATTCCCCAACAGGGATTTTCCTCCATCCCTCCTCCACCTCCATCATCAGTTTGCCCCACCTAACCTGGACTGCTCGCCAATCAGCATGCTGAATCACAGCGGTGTCGGAGCCTTCAGGCCTTTCGCCTCCCCTCCGGAAGATCGGGACGGTGCGCCAGGCGGCTATCAGTCTGCTTTCACTCCGGCCAAGCGCCTCAAAGGCTGCCTGGATGCAGAGGCTTCCCCCCACCTGCGCTACTCTGATGCAGAGGGGAAAGAGTACGACTTTGGCGGTGCCCAGATTCCACCTGGAGGCTCACCCAGCAGCGCCTTGAAAGTAGTGGAAGACAGCGGGAAGAAGATCTTCGCCGTATCGGGCCTCCTGTCTGATCGAGAGACCTCGTCCAGCCCAGAGGACCGCATTGAGCGCTGTGAGTAGAAATTCATTTCTGTTCTACATTGCACTCAGGGAAAATAGAACACACTGAACTGTGCATACAGATGAATGATAAATGATAGGAAAACCATGAACAAATGAGCTGTAACATGACAGCATACGGCAACAGGGGTCAGTGAGTGGTTTGATGAGTTTGACAATGATGAGGATCTGTTGCTGTGGTCTTTGCAGTCACCATAATGTGGTTAAACACCTGGGAGATTTTAGGGCAATCTGTTACAAACTGCTCCTCACCTCATAAATCAAAACACAAAGTCCACTAAAGCTGTTCTGGAAGCGTACGCAGGAACAACTCCTCAATAACACTTCAAGTTGCATTTTTCTTATGTATTTGTCACCCATCTATATGTGAGATCAGCTTAGGCACCATTGTTGCATGATGTTTTCACATCATAAACAACACATTTTACACAGCACTTAAACCACATATCATTCTGAAAGTCTACCAGTTCAAACACAAAACCGACCCCATGCCATTGTAATAATATGGATATGATGTGTTTAACAATATGTCACAGTGATAAAATTGAAGAATGCACAATGTTACTCAACAATTTCCCATTTAGCATTTTGCTTCAAATTATCAGGAAGTGGTTGCACTGGTAAATGGTCTCCAATCTGGATTATACACCATTGAAAACATAATGTGTGTACTTTCACATTGTTATGCTTCCAATGCTCATCCCACATCTAATAAAATCAACTTAAGCCAGCATGTTCTAAGATTGTTTTACAGCTCAACCGTAATAGCTAAACTTGCAAACAAGACATATGCACAAACATACACAACAACACTCACAAAACATGCTGCCAAATTGAATCTGGCTCTCAAATTAAAACCAAAGTACAACTTGCTGCAATTTGTAAAAGAATGCAAATTTTTACACACACGCCAGTAAACAATCCCATCTATGTTCTCTTGTCATCATCTCTCCTGGCTCTCCCTATCCTTGTTTCACGAGCCCACAAGCTCCACTGGTCACATTAGCATTCACCAGTGGAAGGGTGCCATTTGGCCCTCACGCACTGAGAATCTGATTAGTGTTTGTGTGTGTATGTGTATGGGTGTGTGTGAGTGTGTGTGTGTGAGTGACTGGTTCAGAGACCGGCCATGCTCTTTGCCATCAGCATTCATCATAGCTCCACGCTGGCAGCACTGTTGCCAAAAGATTTACCCGCATACCCAAAACCTTGGCAAGCCATTTTTTGTGTGTTTGTGTGCGTATGCGCGCTTGTGTGTGTGTGTGTGTGTAATAAAAAGGAGGTGGGAGAAGGGTAGTGAGAGTTCCAAGCACAAACACACATGCATCAACAAACACACAAGCATCCACAAACACTCCAGACACACACACAAACAGCTCTCAGCATGAGCACCAACATCTCCTACACATGTCAACAAGCTGCATTGGATCTCAGTGACAAATTAGGAGAGACACAGACAGAGACGCGCCGCTGATGTATGATTTAACCCAAAGAGAAAGACTTCCTCTTTCTGCTTTTTCATCATGTGCCCTCTTTTTTTTTTAAATTCATTTGTTTCTTTGTTTTTATTTTTATATCCCTTCATTTCTTCTCCACCTCTTGTGGAGAATGGAGAGCTTCTGTGCATGTGTGTGTGTGTATGTGTGTGTGTTTTGAGGGATGCATCCTTGATGGAACATATGAGAGACAGAGGCGACGACCTGAGACTGATCCGATAAAAAGACCACCACAGGAGAGACAGGGAGGCTGAAGAGGAAAGGGATGAAGGAGGAAGTATAGAGGGAAGGAAATGGGGAAAATGATATCCAAAGGGTAGCTGGGGAGGAACAAAGGAGAAGAGAGAGATGTCAAAAAGAACATAAAGTGAGATAAGGAAAGGAAAGAGAATAAAGAGGAGTGAAAAAGAGATGACATCTCTGCTTTGGAATCGTAGTGTCATCAGACTGCTGATTTTTTGTCACACTCATTTGAAGCGCACATTTTGCATTTGTGGTAACTTTTAAGTGCAAGCAAAGTGGCTTGTTCAAGAGAACTGTGTTTGCTGAGTGTGGAGTACGTCATTGCAGTGTGTGCCGTGTTATCACTACAGATTTGTGAGCACTAAGACTGTGGCAAGAAATAGAATAGGAGATGGGCACAGGGCTCCTGTGCTGTCTTTTGGAACGGCTGAATCTGTATCTAATCAGGTTAAATCTTGGCACAAGTAGCCTCCACCTCTACCATAGGCTTCTAATGCAATTGGATGTGCAGAGGCACTGCTCACAGCAAAGAATTATGGGTTCTCCTTCACTGGTTTTGGCTATCGGGTGGAGGCGTAAAAGAACAAACAACACTTTGGTACAATCCCATGAGGACAGTGCTCTTGCAGCTTCACACACACATTAGCTAACTAGCAGCCTTCGCGCCACTTCACACATACCTCTTGAAAATCTCACAGTGAAAAGAGGTTATAATGCTGGGGATCATGCAGTCTCATCAGAAATTCTGGTACAGCAAATCAGATATTATCAGATATTATTGGCAGCGGTTTGGAAATGTGCATGATGGTAAACGGATGATTAAAATTACAACCAGGTTAGATTCCATACCTTTAAACAAAGCTTTTATTCTCAGACAACTTCAATAGATCTTAAGTTTACCATGTGTCTGGAGGTCACATGACTTAACTGACAAAGGCGCATCCAGTTGTAAGTATGACATTGTAAATTAATTGGAGCTGATGGACTTTGAATCTTTTTGTGCCATTAAATCTTTATCTTACAGTAAGTGTTTCGATATTATTAACATGGATAGACTTTACAGCTGTTATTAAAATGCTTATATTGCTTTATCGAAGAGATAAGAGGATGATTATAATTCCGTGTCCAAGGCTGACAGGAAATGCAGCGGTTTTGCTTGCTCACTATTCTTAAACCTCCAAACATTGTAAATTTGTACATGTCTCTGTCTGGCTTATCTGCCACATGTTTGCTTATTAGCCCCTGTTACGGTTGCACCTATTGTTTTAAGTTGTGTCCTGATGAATCATCCTGTTATAATTCTCACTGGCTTTTTCTGGAGCTTCCAAACACTTTGTCGTCATTGTCATCACCAAATCGAGGTCATCATATTGTTAGCTTTTGAGTTCTGGTGCTGCTTTAGGTGGCACGATCACTCTTAAGAGCTTCATTTAGAGGCTAGGTTTAAAAATTGTTTTTCCTGGTCATGTCAATCTAAATTCCAACTTCCCAGCAAGAAATTAGCCAGGCACACATCTCAGTTTATTTTTGATCTTCAAGGGTGTTATGAACTAAAATATTCTTTTTTGCAATAGAGTTGATCTAAACTCAATCACAGCAATCAAACATGTGAAGTAACCACTCGTTCTGATTTCAAATTAAAAAACAAAACAAAACAGGCCCGGATTGGTTCAAATCTCTCACAGGGGTGAAGGGGGGTCAAACCAGTCTGCCAATAAACTCAACAGAATGGTCAGGTTCTTCACTGTATGTCTTCATCACAATCATAATGAAACACCAACAAAACTCCGAAAGCTTGTTTAGAAAGACAAGAGTGCATCTTGGAACAATTTACACCAACGTTTCACCATTTGGTCCCAACCGACACATCACACTCCCCCCCACAACTAAAACTATACCTCCACTTCCACATGCACATATTTGCTCATGTCATTATTCTCATGTTTACGTAATACTTAATATTTATGGCATCTGTTAGCTGTATGACTGGACTTTCATGTGGCAACTACACATGTGAACACGTCATCAATACCAATCTATTACCTCTCATTCCCCTGAATTTTGTCCATGTTGGATGATTCAGCACCTCTCAGTTTATATTCAAAGCCAATATTCATATCAACACAGGGAACGCTGTGTCATGTATGCCACAGAGCTGAAAACAGGGTGTGAGGGTGATAGATGGACGTGGAATGCCTGACTTAAAAGTACTGGACCTTATGTCCTATTACAGACCAGCAGTTAATGTCTCCCTTTTGGAGGATACAGAACTGTCAAATACTGAGTCTCTTGGCTGGTGATTGTAGTACTTTTACCAAAAGTAATACTAACCGGTTCACCTGCATGTCCACTGTCCCTGTCAGAGTCCAGTTAAAGAGTATTTTAGAGTCTCAACACCTGTCTCGCAACAGAAAAACTGCTATACACGGTACTTTTACATCCGTCTTACACTCTCCCATTTACATTTTGAATATATGTTTTACCATCCTATTACAATCCCATCGTGTGTCATGCTAGTTAATCCCAGGTGTGAAAGTGATCCTCTCCTCTTTGCTACGCACTGAATGAAAAAAATGATGCTAACACAGCTCGAAACAACCCTACGACCCTAACTTCCCTGCATGCAATTCTGTCAATCCTGCCACATGCCTCTCCAGGAAACAGTGGCCCACTCTATGCTAAGCCCTCCCAAATCCCCCCACTGCTCCGACAGGCACGTTGGCTGTTAAGTAAACCCGCTAACCTGTCAGCCGCTAAACCTGCACATAAAGGCCCCATCATGCCTTAAGAGGACTCTGCATGTCGTATTATTGTAAAAAGCTATTACTGTAGTCATTTACTGTATTCACATTGAAAGATTTTAGCATTGAGAGTGAAGGGGTGCAGAACAGTGGAGGGTTATCGTGCATATTCAATAAAAGAGAGACTGGAATTATGGGATGTGTGATTGGAATTAATGTTTGTGTTGACAAATGAAACAATCCGTCCTCACGGTGCACTTGTTTGTTTGCGGAGGGGATTTGATGTTTCGGCGCGACGTGTCAATGCGAAGGTGTGTGTGTGCGTGTGTGTGTGTGTGTGTGTGTTTGTGTTTGTGCCTCAGTATGAGTGTGTATGCATGTTCCATCATCTTTGTTTTCCTTTGCCTCTTGCTTTCTTTTTGATCTCTCCCACCATCTCACCATCATATTTCCGTCCTTCCCCCTCGCTCCGTCTTCTCATGTACGTATATGTGCATCTCTTCATGCGAGTGTGTGACAGCTGCAGTCTGTTTGTTTACATTCTCTCATTTACAAGGCTGAGAGATTTACGCTGAACCTGACCCTGAATGCCTCATCCAGCTTCTTCATCTTTCTTCTATCTTTCTAACTTGTTTGTCTTGGTTTTCATTTTTCAACCGACATTTTTTGACACGCCATTAAAACAGGTGCTAAATACGAGAAAAAATAAGACTTAAAAAGTCAACAGAAAGACAAAGCTACGTACTCCCAAAGAAACAGAAAATCTTTGGCAGGGAAAGAAAGAAAAGAAATGCTTTGAGCACAGAGTGAGGGGAAGGAAAGTATGAGGAAGGAAAATAGGGAGTTCAGATAAAAGAAAAGGAGAAAAGCAATCATAAAAAAAAGGCTATGGGAAGGAAAGAGAGAAGGTAAAGAGGGAGGCTGGAGAGATGTTTAGCCGAAATGCACATCCCATCTGCCTGACAGAGCAGAGGAATTGAAGACAGCTCCTCATTGACAGGTTGATTGTTGAATTTGTGGGGCAATAACACCTTTTTGGCTTCAGTCAAACCACTTTAATGCACTGACAGAATGTTGACCTGTACTTATACTACAATCCAAGAATCTAAAACTTAAAACTTGCCTGGAGACCGCTTGGTGTTTCTCATATTCCCATCAGCTAAAAGCAGTTGTAACATTTAACTGAGTGCATCACACACAGCTGTTAAAACACACAGCGAGAGGCCTCCTCTTTATCCTCCTCTTCGTCTTTCTTCTCTTCTTTTTTGGAGTTGCCTCTTTTTCTTTGTTTATTTTCTTCTTTTTTTCCCCCCCCTTCCACGGACCAAAAGTCATGTGTGTTGTTTCCTTCTGGGGAACGGTAGAACAAACTTGAAGCTAAAAAAAGCCACAGTGTAGAAAAATAAACCGGGGGGATAAAAGAGAGTTCTCACAACGAGAAATGGATGAGGGTGATGCTGATGGGTGACAAACAGCGGAGTTTGAATTGAATTTCGTTCTCCGTTTCTATGCCAGGCAGGACACGCTGGGATATTTCTGCACTGCGCTTCTCACGTACCACCTGTCAATCAAACGGCGTGGGCGGGTCTCTGATCCTTTTTTTCTGCCTTCTCGTGGCACACAGAGAGTTAAAAAAAAACAAAAAAAAACAGCCAAGACAGAAAGGCTCATCCTTCCCCTTGTCCTCACAAAAAAATCTGCCCTCCTCCTCCTCCCCCCTCCCTCCTCCCTCCTCCCTCCTCCTCCCCCCCTCCACCTCTCCCTCCCCCTTCTCCCCTCCTTCCATCTCTGCCTGTCACGGTCTAGTGGCAGGGTTAAGTTAAGTAAGAGTGTTCTAATAATTAGGACTGGGACTCGCTTGCCTGCCTGCCTGTGCGTGTGTGTGTGTGCATGCGTGCGTGCGTGCATGCGTGTGTGTGTGTGTGTGCGTGTGTGTGTGTGTATCTTCCTGTCAGTGCTTAGCCAGATGTTAAAAGGCTTGTCCCTCTCATGTTGCCTCCCTGTCAGTCTCCACCGTGTGCCACACACACACACACACACGCACACATCGGAGACTGTCCTACTTGTGGTGGCTTTGTTTACCCCCAAGTGTGTGCCCTTCTGCCCCTCTGGCAGCTCCCCCAGGGTGAGAAGTGTGTGTCTGTTTCCCTATCAATACCAGCTTTCATGCATCCCAGCCGCACACACAGTCCAAACGATGCCTTCGGCTTCTCTTCGTTTGCTGTGACCGAGAATTTTCCTTTTTTTTGCTCGTAAAACATCTTTTTTTTTTTTTTTTTGAAATATATAGTTATTTAAATCAGGGAGGAAGTTTCTTTTCCGTCTTTCTTTCAAGTCACTTTCTCCTCCCTTTCTCTCACACTGGGTGGCAACTGGATGCAAGCAGCAATTGTTTGTGCCTGTGAGTGTGTGCTTGTGCGGTTGTGTGTTTGTGTGTCACTCGGTGTGAGTTGTCATGCGGTCATTGTTGCGACGCTGTGCAGATCAAGGATTAGTCGCTTCCTGTCGAGCCTTTTGTCGGCCCAGCCACTCCATTTGGATACAGATCACTGTGTGTGTGTGTGTGTGTGTGTGT